>JACRUU010000010.1:7343357-7348357 GCA_030449085.1 Kryptopterus vitreolus | reverse complement strand
GTCTATATGCAACCAGGAGCCAAAAAATATGATCTATCTGTCCATCTCTCTCTCTCTCTCTCTCTCTCTCTCTCTCTCGCTCTTTCTTTCTTACCCTATTACTATTTTTCTTGAGCCTTCGCTAATATATCTTATCTCTCTCTTTAATCCTTATGTCCATCTATCCATACAACTCCCCCTCTCTATTACTCTATAAGCATTTCTGTATATCCATCTCTAATATATCTGATATCTCTTTGTCTATATACATTACTACTGAGGCCGATATGTATCTCTCTCTCTCTCTCTCTCTCTCTCTCTCTGTCTTCATAACAGCATCCCGGAGGGTTTATGAGCTTATCTTAAAACTAGCACTGAGACATGTTCCTGTCTTCTTTCGCGTTTTAGATGAGTATCTAATAGACCTGTCTTAACCGAGATCTGATCGGCCTAGCAATCTAGATAAGGCAGTAGATCTGTGGAAAAAAAAGCTCTGGAAAACCGATCAGAATTGGGTTTTAAGCCGCAGTGTCTCCCAAGCTGACTCTCTCGAGGCACTTGAGCCAAGGCCTTTAACCCTGTGTGCTCCAGGAGCACTGTGTCATGGCTGACCGTGGAGCTTCCTAACATTGCAGTGCAAAGTATAAAACAAGTGCATCTGTACAAGTATTGTTAAATGTTTTTCAAATGTTTTTTTTTCATTGCACATTGCACTGCATATAGACATAGAGTAGGTTACGGGTCGTTATGTTTGTTGTGTACTTGTCGTGTGTTGTTTCGTGTCTGTTCTACTGTTTTAATGTAGGTTGCACACAATGCACTTTATGTACATAGGACAACTTAGTCTAGTCCTCATATCTTTGTTTGTGTGTTGTGATGTTATTTTATGTAGCACCGCGGTTCTGGAGAAACATACTTTGGCACCTTAAAACATTGCGGTCTGTCCCGATACAGCTCCCTAACTGCCGAAAGGGTTAATGGCCTTGCTCAAAGGCACCACAAGGAACCTATACATTTGCAAGCAGATTAAAAAAAAGAACGCAATTTCCCTCATCCATCTGCATTTTTGCGAACCTCGTGGGACTGCATGCAGACTATTTGAAGAGTCAGCAACCCTGAATAGAGCTTTATGGCCTAAATAAACATACAGCCGCGAGTGACGTAGGTGAAGAGGGTGCGTTTGTTGAGGTCAAATATCAGGCTGTTCGAGCTCTCCTATGTAAAACATATCTTCCTAGTTTGAGTGTAGGGAAAATACTGTTCTACTTCATCCACAGACATCTGATGCAATTCTGTGGTAGCAGTTTGAGGAAGAACCACATACAGCAGGTGTCCTAATACTTTTGATCCTGTAATGTATGTGCTAGATGAGGGAAATAAGAATAGAATAGAATAGCCTTTATTTGTCACATATACATTATAGCACAGTGAAATTCTTTCCTTGTGTGTTTATATATATATTATATATATATATATATATATATATATATATATATATATATATATATATATATATATATATATATATATATATATATATATATATAATATATAATTTTTATATATAAAAGCAACATAAATTCCTGGCTTATTTGTGTCTAGTGACTCGTCTGGCACTAACTCTCTTCTAAAGCTCAGACAAGCTCCTTCCGTACAACATTTGCTTTGGGACGTCATGGCGCAAGCGGAGAAATGTTTTACGGCCCTCTTTCTCACGGCGATTAAACCCCGAGTACCTTTCATCCCTCATTTCCCTCTTACAACACTGCTACTGTGTACACACCCATCGTTCTAACACGGCTGATGGACAGATCTGGCGGGATCGAACCGGGCTGGCGATTACTCTCCCCTCTCTCACACGCTCCGTCTGTCTGAAGCGTGTTCCCACACCGAGCACCTCATTTCATACCGGGCTCCAGGGGGATGGGGAAGCAAAAAATAAAACAGTTTTTACAAATGCTTTGGCCTTTAAAGCATGGAAATCTGTTCCCAATCTTTGTGTTAATCCCACCTAATTTTATCCTAATATCAAACTATCTATCACAGTTATTTTTACTTTGATTCAATGTATTAAGTTTATTTATTTGAGCTACTAGGTCAAGTTCTAGATCTTCATATTGTGTGAGGAAAGACTTTCCTTCATTTTTTTCAATTCCAATTTGTATGCAAAGTTGATTTACAATCTAATAGGTGGTCATTTCGATGCATTTCCATCCAAATCTATGATGTCTTTTGGAGCTAATGTTGTAATTGAAGTGGAAAGTTTTATTCCTAGAATTGTATATTGGATGTGTTTCAGATTAGTCTATTATAATTTGCATGTTTACTGTCTAAGATTTAAAACGAGTTGGTACTTTATGCTTTTTGTGACGCGTGCAAGTTCTTTTTGTATCAATATAAGAAACTGGGTAATGTAACGCTCTAAAGCATGTGTCAAATGCAAAATATGGCCCGCCTCGTTATTTTATATGGTCATTTTATGTGACATGCAATACATCTCCCACAATGCAGGCGTCACTAGAGTGCTGTGTATCCCACATCTGTGTTTTTCTCGAGGGACTTTTATCCAATAAGCGAAATTGAGAAATTTCTCCAAATTATCCCAAAATGTCCAGGAAGCGAAAAATTGATGCACATGGAAGGCACTTCCAAGAAAGACAGGAAAGTAAAATACATGTTTGTGCTTCGAGGAGAATAAACGGTATGTCTATTGTGTTATGAGGTGGTGTCGCTCATCAAAGAGAAGACACAATCATAGTTACAACAGCCTCTTCAGTCATAATGCTGATGTGGCCCAACGGTGTAAAGGAGTTTCACACACCCCCACCCTAAAGATTCACTTTAACCAAACAAATATCAAAATATCCAGATGTTTCACTTTAGTTTCAGTGAGAAATCCTACTATAGGATTTCTATAGTGTGTGTATATATATATATATATATATATATATATATATATATATATAGTATATATATATATATATATATATATATATATATATATATATATACATACATACATACACACTGTTTTTTTTTTTTTTTACTATTTACTGGTGGAGACTCCAAAGCACTTTGTTCCCATAAACATACATGTAATGTAAATGTTAATGCTATAAATGTTTTAGATTTTTTTTGTACCACTAATTGGATTATATGAGGAACTGATGTTAAACCTGATTTCTACCAGATTAATCTATCCTACACCTCACCGTTTTCCACACTCTCCACTCTAGTGACAACCAGGAGAAGATGATCTACTTCCTCCTGCTGGATCGTAAAGAGAGGTACCCCAGCCACGAGGACCAGAACTTGCCTCCTCGTAACGAGATTGGTAACGTGATGTAATTCCCTTCATTCGATTCGTTTGAGGGATTCACCACATTAGTTCAAACATTTCCGATTGTCGTCGACTTTTCCCCCAGACCCTCCACGGAAGCGGGTAGACTCTCCTCTGCTGACCAGACACAACAAGCGGAGACCTGAGCGCAAGTCCATGGAGGTGCTGAGCGTAACCGAGGGAGGATCCCCCGTTCCTGTACGGCGAGCAATCGACATGAACCAGCACGGGCAGAGGTAAGTATACAAAGAAAACGTTTGTGGACACGCATCTATGTGCTTTTTGATCATCCCAGTACACTCTTTTCTGGGACGATGTCCTACCAGATTCTGGAGTGCGGTTGTGATCATTCAACCACTAGTGCGTTAGTTTAGACCTCAGACCTGGAATGCTGCAATTGATTGTTGAAAAGGATCGAGTTCAGAGCTCTGTAGCGGGAGATCTTCTCATGGAAAGCAAATGTTAATGGAGCTGGATTGCAATGCCAGAACTGGTTTGGGTCTTCTAGTATAAGTGATAGGGAAATTTAATCCTACCTCATTCATCCTCCTGTGCAATTGCAGGGGCAGGGGGTAGCTCAGTGGATAATGGACTGGGCGTCTAATTGGAAGGCTGGCGGTATCGCCAAGCTGCCACTTGAGCAAGACCCTTACCGTTCTTTTAACCCTTAACCCATCTGACCCTCAGGTTCTGTAATGTATATGTGACAGGTTACAGTGGTAACAGGTTGGGAAAGAACTGCATTCGTTAAAACACTGCTATAATAGTGATGAAAAGAATAAAAGAGAATGATAGTGTAGGAGTGGGAAGTTGTAGCTCAGTGTTTAAGGTGTTGAAAATTATGGGTTCAAATCTCACCACCAACCTGCCACTGCTGGCCCTTGAGCAAGGCCCTTAACCCTTAATTGCTCGGCTGTGTTACTGTAAGTTTGCTCAGGATAAGGGGATAAGGGCATTGATTGAAAGTTAATTGTGTCCCCTTTGGTTCATCTGTATAGTCATAAGCAAATTTTCTCCATAATTCTCATACTGCTGATTTTACACCACTGATACGTTCTCCCTAGGGGTCTGTGGCGGCAAAACAAGGGGTCTGCTAATATTGATTGACAAATAACAAAAAAATCATATAAAATAAATAATATAAATAAATGCAGTCTCCTGAATTAATGTATGTAGTTTGACAGGAAGGAACTACTGACAGTGATTTCTAATAGCTTACAGAATATAAAGGATAAAATCTCCTGCTTAAATGTTTAGCTCTTAAAGATAAATAAATAAATAAATAAATAAATGAGCCGTGATGTGATGGAACTGACTCATCACTGGCTCGGTCATTAAGTACAGAAATGTACAATTACAAGCAATTTATCGATCCTTTTATAACAGTTTTATCTCTTTAAAGCCGCTTTGAGACATTAAAAGTACTACATAATTGAGTTGAAGACCTTTTGCTATAGAGCTCTGAGCTAAACCCTGCTGAACCTCTCTGGATGAGCACAGTCTGCACCCCGGACCTCCTCACCACAGTACCTGACACTTCCTATAGTATGCGAATGAACTCCTCAAGAACACACCAAAATCGGTGTGGATGAAGTTGAAATGGCGACTAAATGTGGAATAGGATGTTTAAAAAGCACAGCTCATGGTGGGGTGTATATTTGAAAGTGTAGATGCATGAATT
>JACRUU010000010.1:7205857-7340857 GCA_030449085.1 Kryptopterus vitreolus | reverse complement strand
TATTTATAAGAAAAGGTACTTCAGGGGAATGGAAATATATATATATATATATATATATATATATATATATATATATATATATATATATATATATATATATATATATATATATATATATATATATATATATTATATATATGTGTATATATGTATATACATACATACATATATATATATATACACACACACATGGAGCTTTACACTTTAGAGCTTATATTTTATTTTCCTGTAGTGTAGATTCTACAATCACACAATTAGCATGACAGCTTCAAATCCTCACAGGAAAAAAAACGTCTTGACGAGTCAGGTGGGCGGTACAGTAAGAAGAAAAAAAAACGTATTACATTATAAAGGAAATTTATTTGTTTGTTATTTATTTCAAGAGGTTATTTTATGATATGTTTATCATCAATGGCATGCCATGAACCACATTAGCTGAAGTTTGTACATTAGCTACTAAAGCTAGCAAGAGACTGCAGGTCTGAAAGTGCTGCAGATTGAGAACGTAAACAATTCTGAAATAATGTTTGTACAATCTGACAAATAACAATTTGCAAACAAAAATTGATTGCACCCATCATTAACTAAAACTCTTATTACTTGAACTTTGCTTAATTTGGAATCGGCCTTTAGTGCCAAAAGATGCCCAAAATCCTGTTGAGATTTAGCCAATTAGCATGAGATGCAAATGAAGAAGATGCTATAGGTTAGCCGTATCCAAGTGCAATAGACGTTCCCTTAATTACATGTCAACAGCTTCAAAGTGGACTTTCTAAATAGTATGGCTTATTAGCTGCGCTCAGGCTCTGCGATGGAGTTGAAAGAACTGGCGCTGCAGTAAAATTGCTCCCTGTCGATACTAATAGACTGGCTCTTAACTGCTAGCGCAATTGCACTGCGATGCTCAGGATAATTAGCCGGAATGTGTTCTTTATTCAGAGGATTGTAGCTCGAAGATATTTAAAGCTGCTAATGGCTTGGTTTAAAACAAAATCCTCTTTTTTTTTTTTTTCTTTATTACTCACAGTCGAGATTTAACAGTTGACTTGTCTGAAACGCCTAACCGTTTACAAATCCAGCGCTAAGTCTTTCCAATATGCCGCTTTTAAGTCGCGCGGGGCGGCCGGATTTAGGTCTAGCCCTGGCTTTGAGGCCGGCCTGATTAAATATTCCGTTCTCAAATGTTTTTCCAAAATGTATATCGACCCTCTTTCCGAGTACTGCTTGAGAAAATAGTTTTTTTCAGAAGTCTGAGAGCTCTCGACACGTACAGCTCAGGCAGGGCCACGATGTTCTATGCCGTTTCAAAGGCTTCGGGATTTTTGTGGAATATTACACATGTATATTTGATGGCCGAATTGTTTCCCAGTACTACTAAAACAGTCTATATTGCCACATGTGTGTAGACTATAAATGGCCAATAAGTATGCATAGTAGTGCATATGAGCAGCTTATTAGTGCTTCATTTAGTGACTCGGTTCATTTGATCCTCAACCATTGTTCTACCTGACTCAGGATTAACGAATCACCTCAGGGAGTGTTTTTTTTTTTCCGTTTGTTGGCCATGTATGCACGTCATCATTTGTTTGTAAATTAAATATCCTCTGCACAAAAACCAGAAATGAATTGTTCACCTCCTGCGTTTATTTTTTCCAGTCCAAGATTTTTGTTTATATTTTTTCCCTGACAATCATATAATCGGTGACGGAGACAGAAATTAGTGCAAAATTGCCAAACCTTTCATACATACAGACAGGTTTTTATGTTCTGTAAAATTGCCTAGCTATACTATAAACCTGGCTTACGTTGTAAATGCTGGAAACTTGGTTAGTAATGCCGTGAATTTTAGTTGCCGTGTAATAAACCTTGTGCTAAACCTGTTTTTGTTCCTATACACTTGGTTCTTAATGTTGTAAACTTTGTAACCCTGGATAGATGTGCTGTAAGCTTGGCTCGTTATGTTGTAAAGCTGGATACGTATGCTGTAAGCATCCTTGTGCTTTTTATGTAATAAACCTAGTTAGCCATGCTGTAAACATGGGGAAGGTGGTAGCATGATTGGTTAAGGCATTGGGCTCTGGATCGCAGGTTCTGAGCTGGTTCCAGCACTGCCGAGCTGCCAATAGTGGCTCTTGAACAAGGGGATTAACCTCTTAACCACCAATTATTCAATCAGCCCCAACCACTGGGGCTCCCGGTCGCAGCCTTCCTTACAGACAGGCAGGTACTTTTGCTGAAAACTTGGCTAGCTATGCTGTAAACCCGGTGTAAATGTGGTTCATTATGCTGGGAACTTGGTTTGTAAAGCAGTAAACATGGCTAGTAATGCCATGTGTAATAAACTTGTTAGTTAAGCTGCTTTTGATCCTGTATACTTTCTTCTTAATGTTGTAAACTTGATAAACCTGGATAGTTATGCTGTACCTTCTTTATATTGTAAACCTGGATATTTGTGCTATAAACTTGGCACGTTATGCTGTAAACCTGGTTAGTTATGCTGTAAACATGGTGAATTTTGCTTTTTTTTACTCAGGGAATTTGATTAGTTATCTAGTATAGTTAATGCTCTAAATAATTTCGATCTTTTACTAACTTGGCATAGAGAACAGACTCAGGAGCTGACCTAATCATTTCTGTTTCCCAAAATAAATGAATCACAGTTTGGTGGCTATTTATTAACTTGGGTTAAAGCTATTCACACTGCTGGATAGTGCCGTGAATGAGATTAATTTCTACAGCCAGGACACACTGATGGTGTTCTTGATATCTCCCAGCACATTAGAATCTTGTTACCAATGAAGACAAGTCCAGATTTTTCCTTTAACAGCACTGGTTCTAAATACAACTGTACGAAATGGGAATGCTCGATTAAGCACCGATACACTGTTGGTTAATAAATATGGATTCATGTCCAAGATGCAGCATTGTGTAAGCATCACATATTCCTATACAGAATTCGATATGGTTGGGTGTAGACCACTAACGCAATCAGGGTCCATAACATCTTCATACCATTTCCCAAGCAGCATCACAACTGTGCTCAGCTATGCACTTAATGGCCCTGAGTTAAAGTGGCCATTTTAATAGTGTGGCGCTATTGTTGTGAATGACAATGAATTATTTAATATACACTCCATGAAGCAATGTATATCACAACTATTGGGACGCCTGACTCTTCCAGCTGCATTTGGGTTCCTCAAACCCTGTTCCAGCTTGACTGTGCGCAAGTGGTAGAAGATCTTCTGCTATCAAGCTCTGGTATTTACTGTATTGAACACCTTTGGGATTAATTGGAATTCTAAATGCATCCCAGGGCAAATATTCACAAGTAAATGTTTAGTGGAACATCTTCCCAGAAGAGTGTAGCTTATTGTAAGAGTAAATGTAAAATGGGATGTTCAAAAAGTATATGTGAATTATGGTCAGGTGTCCATAAGCTTTTGTCCCTGTAGTGAATATTTTGATTCTACTTGTGCAGCTCTGGATAGATAAATAAATAAATAAATAAATAAAATATTAAACTGAACAGTTCTGACAATAGCGCAAACAATTGACTCATCCTAATATAGCTCACATGTGGCACGTGCCCATTTCCCTCTCTCTTGGTCATTTATTGCAGTTTTCCCAACCAAAAAAAACCCCCCAGAGCTTATTTTTATTTCATTGCCTTTCTTATGGCTGCGTTTGCTTTTCACATCTTTATTTCCTGCTGCCTCTCGGCTGGTTGTGCTAATGGCATGTTTTTTTTCTTTCTTTCTTTTCCGCACTCTCCCTCCTTCACTCAACACCGCTGCCTCGTCCACCGTCCATCCCTATGTGCTGTGGGTGCACGTGCCTGTGCTGTGGTGCGTGCTAACCATGGGCTTGTGCGCTTGTGTGTATGTGTGTGTGTGTGCGTGCGTGCGTGCGTGTGTGTGTGGGCTTTGGGTTGTCTGATGCTGCTGCCGGTTTCGGTGCATGCGCTCTCCCAGCCTGTGCGACGCTTTTTCATTCCCCCACAATCCTCCGAGCTCATGCGGTCGCCCAACCACAACCCAAGGCTCAATGGTACCTTCCAGCCAGGCTTGGTGGCGCAAATCTCGGCACAAAACAACAAAACCCAGACGCTCCCAGCTAAGCCCAAAGGGTCCGAAAAGCCCCTGCAGAGCACTAGATCAAACCCACTTCCAAGCACCATGGCCACGCCACTGACCGCCAAGTCCGAGCCTTCCACACCATCCACACCATGTCACCCGACCCCCCCAGCAATCCCCATACCCAACAGCCCGAAGGTGCGCAGGCCGCCCCTGACCGTCCCCCCAAAGCTTTCAGTGCCCCTCTCGCAGGCGCCGCCCCTCTCTCCCATCCGCCTGCACCACCTGCATCCGCTGGCCACGACTGACCACAACGGCAAATGTATCCCC
Organism: Kryptopterus vitreolus; assembly: GCA_030449085.1. NCBI lineage: Eukaryota > Metazoa > Chordata > Actinopteri > Siluriformes > Siluridae > Kryptopterus > Kryptopterus vitreolus. The sequence goes on along the minus strand of JACRUU010000010.1, from coordinate 7,336,454 downwards.
ATTGTACAGGTGACTCCCCATCCCTCGCCCCGCGCCAGCCCCTTACCAACGCCCAAAGGGACACCTGTGCACACGCCCAAGGATAGTCCAGCAGGTACGCCAAGTCCCACACCACCCCCCAGTCCCTCAATCGGGGGAATGCCCTGGAGGACGCGACTCAACTCCATCAAGAACAGCTTCCTCGGCTCGCCGCGCTTTCACCGCAGGAAACTGCAAGGTAACCGTTACTAACTCCTCAACACGTACGGCATTGTGGTCGTTCAATCGCCTCAAAACATCTCCTTTATTGTCTAGGTTTGGTGTCAAGAACATGTCCTGGTGAGAGCTAAGTCCATATGTTGTGCTAACTTTATATTCTTTAACAGTTTAAAACAATAAAACACACTTTTAATACTGAACATCAGTAACATTCACCTGTAATAGTTCGTCACTTCTTGTAGTGTCCTCCATTAAACCGTGGTAAATCTGAGTATAGAAGATGCTTGATATTTCATATATATATATATATATATATATATATATATATATATATATATATATATATGTTTATAATATCCTAATATTTTATATTCCATGCATTTTAAAATGTGAAAAAAGTGTGTCTTATGGTTTTTGAGATACACATTCATATTCCTTTTGTTCCTATGCAACAAACTCTGCCATATAATGCTATGAATGCTATTTTTCCCCCACTACTTCGACCAAACAACTGTATAAATTTACTCTTTTACACTTTATTTAATTTGAAATCTTCCCTTAGCATTCGGACCATTTTGAGCTGAAATAAATGCCTCTTGTAAAGCGCGATAAAGTTGTCCTTCATTAGGTCTTTCTGAGTTTGTGATCCCGTTCATAGGATTTAGCAGTTTAATAGGATTTAGGTGCAGTGACTGGGAAGGCCATGTCATGATCGACAACACATCGGATGACATTCGCCTCGGCTCGTCGTCTTGTGTGGTTCCAATAATCCACAGACTTCCGTCAGTATGGTTTTAAAGTATGGAAGGACGGCAGCCATCTTGGTTTAGGATTCCTTTCACCATGCAATCTGCTGTATATGTGCATCATTAATTAGCAGGTTCTCTAAATATGAACCGAAACGTTTGCAGTGGAACGTGACAAAGCTACAAGGTTTTTCACCCATGTGACCTGATGGCCATTTGATGAGAACGAATACTGTTAAATAAAGGTTTGTTGTATAGAAATGAAAATAATATTGATGATACATTTATTTATTTATTTATTTATTTTGTGTAGACATGTGACAAAGAACAGGAACTCGTTCAACCATGACTTCCTGTTTCACAGGGGTATAAAGCTAAAGAAGCACAGGCCAAATTCCCCTTCCTTCTTTACTCATATTTACCAAGTTTATAGTTTATAGTAACACTTAATGTTGTAGAGTCTTGTTCAGTTCAAAGCTGCACTTGCATTCAATGAAAAAATAAGACCGGGTTTCCAAAGCAGGCGGAAAGAAAAGCTGTTCTTCTTCAGAGAAAATTGTGCAATCGCTTGAAAGTTAATAATAATGAAAATATATCTCGATAGTGTAAATTAATCATCAAAGGAATGGCTTGTTGTTGGCGATCCATGTGTGTTGAAAGTTGAAAAAGCTTTATCTGAAAATTAACCGGTGATAATTAAATAATCAATGCTAAGTGACGATCTGCACGTCATCCACCAATCAACCAGAAACAAAACAAAATAATAATAACATTTTTGTAAATTTGATATGCTTATTTCTAAATTCTTATTTCTTTTTTTGCAGTTCTGCGGGATTTTTTATTAATTTATTTTTACAGCAAATTTTTACCGAGAATTTGATTTGTATTGATTATTCGATCCAGATTGTGATTTATAACCTATACGTTAACAGCTGCTTGCTATACCATTATTTGCATAATTTATAGTGGTGGCGGTGGTGATGAAACCTTCATAAGCTAACATCCTGCTCCTCTTCTCCTTTCTATGCCGTTCTCTCTGGAGGCCAGGATCAGGTTCACTGATTGCCGCGGTTATTAAGCTGCTCTTTTGAATAATTAGATGTGCTTCATCAGCGTTCGCCTCTGGCAGCCTGCGTGGATGCCTGCACTCTTCTAGCATACTTTATGATCTATGGTGATTTGATTCATGCTTCATTAAAAAAAAATCTTCCTGGCTCTTTGCAGTGCCAACCCAAGAGGAAATGTCCAGTCTGACGCCGGAGTCTTCCCCTGAGTAAGTTCTAACACACTTAAGTCAAGTCTTTCTCGGTCAAAGCTACCAAAGAAAGCATGCAGACTGAAAGTCAATTAAGAATTGAGTTCGTATTTGTTTAAAATGTGTATATATAGTGTACATTTTTAATATGTATGAGTGTGTATATATGTATGTATATACTGTGTATATATATATATATATATATATATATATATATATATATATATATATATATATATATATATATATATATATATAAGAAATGACACCATCTTACCTTGAAAGTACTGTAATAATGCAATGTATAAACTTGACAGTAAATATGCATATGGTGCTGGGAACATGCACAAGTGCTCAGTTTCAGTGTCCGTCAGCTTAATATAAAAAAAAAAGAGAGACAAGCTAACCCTGGGCTTTGAAACAGAAAAACACATGCACTTGAACACCAAGACAACCGAACTCTGTCGAGCATTATCAAGAGTATAGCGGTCTCTCCAGGTGGGAGATGGGCAAAACCTGACAGCGTCCCATTTCTTGTACGAAACCTTTCCTATTTTTTTCATATTACAATCATAAGAGGGAAAATCGTTACCTAATTAGAAATCACTGTAGTTCTTATAAAACGTAGTTTTGTTCAGTACTACATGCCACTGTCAGGCTGTCCAGCGTTTTTTTTTTTTTAAAGCAGCCTTCACATTGTCTTCTCTGGATTTAGAGATTATAGCTCCATGCCGTGCAAGCTTCAGGCGTCCTAGATAAGCATGCTCTGTGGCAAAATCCCAGCATGCTCCACAGTTCAAGAGGGGCGGGGAAATGAGCCATGCCCAAAGCCGTCAGACCTTAAACCAAAGGCCTGTGACCGGCTTCCCCCTAAGGATTTCTTTTAATAGAAAAGCAGCACTAGTTCATTCGCTCATCGTCCTGCAGCTCAGGACTGCCAAGCCGAGCTGCCAGTCCAGTTCAGATGCAGGACGTGGTACGGACAAAAGGATTTGACACCCGAGATTTTCAGCTATAAACTTAAACTGTTACCACAAATTCAGAGGCACCCAATTGTTTTTTTTTGCATGCAGTCACATTATTTTTTCTAAGCTCACATCAACTAGGAGATCCTGACTGCTCTATGAGGATATGCTTTACATGGATCCTAGTGGAAGATCTCCTGCTACATCGCAATGCAAACTGAATAGCTTTGGAATTATTCGGAACGATGAAATCACCACAAAATCTTGAACGTTTTCCCAGAAGAGTGTAGGATTTTAGAACAGCAAATGGGCACTAAATGGGGAATAAAATGTCTAAAAGTACATATTAAGTACATATTAATCTTATGATCAGGGGTAGTTTTGTCCATATATATATATATATATATATATATATATATATATATATATATATATATATATATATATATATATATATATATATATATATATATATATATATACTATTATACACACACTTCAGTGGACTTGAGTTTACTGTATATTCAAGCATAGTTTTGGCCTTTTTAACATGTGTGTGTGTGTGTGTGTGTGTGTGTGTGTGTCCACAGCTGTCTTGCAGTGTTCAGAACTGTGTGATTGAGCTCGAGCTGTGCAAATGTCAGAAAGCATGTTTGCGTGAAATGCTTTATTTACCACAGACGTTATCTGTCACAGGAAAGCGCTCTTGTGATGATTTCACTGTATTTCATATCCCCCCCCCCCCCCCCCCCCCCCCCCTGTATCTTTTACTTTGTCATTTAAAAAGAGCGAGAGTTCACTTGGAACTAGACGGCTGTTCTTTTTTTTTTTTTTTTTTTTAACTGTTAAAGAGCATGGCGTCTGTAGCATTATTTGTAGCTCCCCGGATATCACGAGGGTTACATTCCAAAATCGCGATATATTGACCTAAAAATTCACTTTATAAATGTACTACATTACATGTACAATACTTGATCTAATTGACATAAAGAATCAACAATTCATTTCTAAAAACACTTTTAAAGAACATTTTTAATATTTAATTTTAATATTTAATATTTATTTTAATATTTATTAATATTAATAGCAGTGTTTTTTTCTCCGGGTTCTCTGGTTTCCTCCCGGTCCAAAAACATGCACGGTAGGTTGATTGGCACCTTGGAAAATTGTCCCTAGTGTATGAATGTGTGAATGTGTGTGTGTGTGTGTGTGTGTCCTGCGATGGGTTGGCATTCCATCCAGGGTGTATCCTGCCTTAATGCCCATAGACGCCTGAGATAGGCACAGACTCCCCGTGACCCGAGTGAAGATCGGATAAAGCGGTAGAAGATGAATGAATGAATGAATGAATAATATTTAATAACCCTTGAAACAGTTATAAGCGATAAACAGTCACTAGAGTAGACCATGAGGACACTCGACAGACACGATGCTTTCACTGCGAAATAGTGACACTACGAGACGGAGAGACTGTGGATGCGTTTTCTATTGAGCAACAATGTGTTCCTATTGGCTAAGTAAAGAAATGTCACTTTCTGATTGGCTGAGATTACTTGTAGAAATCTTAGCATGGGATGCTCCTTTCATTATATTCATATGTAAAGTTCTGTACTTAAACACTTTTACTTAATATGAATAATATAAGAAGGTGTGAAGATATAGTTTATAGATATAGATTAGTGAAAATATAGTGTATAATTCGCAATATACAGACGTTCCATATGAGACAGCGATAAATTTCGGGCTTACGATATCTGAATCCTCGATATTTCGGGAGACTACTATACTTATTTCTGGGAATTTCTGGAATATGGTGGAAATTTAGAAGATTTCTATTTCAGACATTGAAAATCAGGGAAAATCGCTTCAAATATTTGTCACCATTTATTAAAATTTTATTTTTGTTTTAATCATGCTGTTTTATTTGTTATGCCTATTGTTATGATCAGGCTATATTTCAATGCCATTTTATTCCCTTGCTGTTCATGAACGTGCACAAATGCTATCACCAGGATGTACCGCTTAACGAAGGCATACCTGCGTACAAAATGACTATTTAAAAGGCAGCGTGTTAAAAGTAGGTGACAGTAAAGAAGTAAAGCGGCTTGTTTTCCCGTTCAATTAAGATCATGGAAATTCAGCTTTTATCAGTAAAAAGGCAGGAAATCCGATATATGGCTTAAAGTGTGAAACCTATATTTATGGTCGTCCTTGGAGTCCCATCGGGTCGTTCCTCAAACTGCTTTGTCTCATTTTGTTTTTCAGACTTGCGAAAAAATCTTGGTTCGGGAACTTCATCAATTTGGAGAAGGAGGAGCAGATCTTTGTGGTGATCCAGGACAAACCTCTGAGCTCCATCAAAGCTGATATTGTGCACGCCTTCCTCTCTGTAAGTCTCGTCCTGCATGCACGTGTGTGTGTGTGTGTGTGTGTGTGTGTGTGTGTGTGTGTGTGTGTGTGCGCGTGTTTTTAGGTAATAGTATATGACTTATCTTCTGTTCAGTATACATTTTCTGTTCTGTTTACCGCATTAATATTCCCAAGGTATGTCCAAGCTTAAATCCTTCACTTTTCTAATAATATATTTACATTTGCCTGCTAGTTTCGACGTAATGTCTCATTAAATTCATGGCAATTGATGAATAATCATAATATGCTTGAATAAATTATAAGCTGGGTCTTTCAGAGGTTAATAAAAGATTCATGTTTTTTTTTTTTTTTTTTCCAAAAGCTTAAATTGATTAGATATTTTTTTAACCATTGAAGATTTATTATATGTCTAGATATTAGTTTTAGTCACGTGACCTGCAAATTTAACTGTTGAAATATAGGACTATGGAAATAATAAAGATTACTATGCATGAATCTATTTCAAACATGTCTCGGTGTTGGGGCACCATTTTTTCCCTGTTCTTACACGAACTTGGAGGCATGCAATTGTACCGGATGCCTTCTGATGTAGCATGGATTTAGGAAATGTTCCCCTTTAGTTTAACCCCATGATCAGCGTGACGATGCCGCTGTGCACAAAGTGACCTCCAGGAAGATGGAACGGAATACAAAGAGACGCTCCAGAGACTTCGGCCCCATTGCACGCCGTTGGGATGAATTCCCCTCACCTGCATCACTGCCTGACCCAATAAATGCACATTTTTAATAAGCACACTCCAAAATCTAGACATCTATAATGTAGGAGGTAATAACAGCAAATGGCAACTAATTGTGGAACGGGATGTTAAAGAACCTACAGGAACTGTATAAACATGTCAATCATGCAGTACAAGTTTGGATGATTAAATCATGCGCAGTCATTTGCATAGCAGGGGCGTTTAATAGTGCATCACAATCCGTCATTATAACCGCTACTATTATTCGAACTCCGTTTGTGAATGAAACAAAACTCAAATTCATACTTTTTCCCTCTCAAAATGTCCAATTTGGGCTTTATTAAACAAAACAGAAGGCCTTAATCAACCCGTATTGTGTGTTCCTTACAATAAAGTCTTCCTGATGTAAGTATAATTAAAATCAACAAGCGTTCGAAAGGAACGTGAAATGATTTATTTGCTAGTTAAGAGAGTAATTTTGAAGGGTTTTTTTGGTGCCTCTTAACATTTGGGTTCTTTTGTATTGTGTATTAGTGTGTAAATGACCTCGTTACGTAAGCGTCTATTATTTAGCGTCTCATTTCGCCACATTAGTAACCTCAGGTACTGATGTAGGTGGTGTGTGTGTGTGTGTCTGTGCTGGGGTGCAGTCATGGGATAGATGGATGAATAGGTGGATTTTATTTGTATGGAACTTTAATACCAATTATTACACATAAGATGTAAAAAAAAAAAAAAAAAAAAAAAAGGCAATCCATCCCAATGTACATTGTTTAATGTTAAACGTCTCTATCCTCTCCGCATTTTGTCAGATTCCCAGCCTCAGCCACAGTGTGGTTTCTCAGACGAGTTTTCGGGCGGAGTACAAGTCCACGGCCGGCCCCGCCGTCTTCCAGAAGCCTGTGAAATTTCAGGTGGACATCACCTACACGGAGAGCACGTCGGCCACCAAGGAGAACGGCATCTACTCCGTCACCTTCACCCTGCTCTCAGGTAAATACAGATCAGCGCCATGTTTTTGATTCTCCTGCTTACTTCCTCCCTCTTTCCATCTCTCAGCCAGTCTTAAAATAGCCCCACCCCCTCGGGGTATCTGTGGCAAAGGTTCAAGTAAAAGACACTCTTTTGCCTCCTGGCATTCATTTTCCTATTTTCAGCCTGCTGCGTTTCAAAGGATAACCCCCCCACCCCATCTCTCTTTCTCTCAGGGTTGTTTTTTTTCCCCTCCTGTTCTTTCACCTATAGACTTGAGGGTGCTGGGTAACGCTGCGTGGGTCTCTCTGTGAAACGTAACCCACGCATCAGAAAGTGAGCCGTCGGCCATCGCGTACACCCGTAAAATGCACTGTGATCCCATTAGACTTTACGAGGCTCTAGCTGAGGGGAATAAAAGCCGGCGTGCAACGGCATAAAACGTATGGATTCGTTTAACTAAATGTAATTGGGCCATGCGTTAAATATATTTAATGTCCTGAAAGTATACGGCGGTGCATAGTGTTTATTGTAATATATTCCAATTTCATAGTGCAGGACATCCAGTTAAATAGCTCTGAATGTGTGTGTGTGTGTGTGTGTGTGTGTGTGTGTGTGTGTGTGTGTGTGTGTGTGTGTGTGTGTGTGTGTGTGTGTGTGTGTGTGTGTGTGTGTTCTGGCAGGTCCCAGCCGACGCTTCAAGCGTGTTGTGGAGACGATTCAGGCTCAGTTGTTAAGTACACACGACCAGCCTGGTGTCCAGCAGCTGTCTGGTGAGCAGAAAAATCCGTCCGCCACACACACAAGCACACATACGCACACGCACACACCGCCACTGCTATTTCTTTCTCTGTCTTTTTTTTTTTTAAACATCTATTTCTCTTTGCTTATCTCTCTCTCTCTCTCTCCTGCTTTCCGACCCAGCATCGGCCGCATGCATGGCCTTCTCGCTCACCATGCTCCAGCACCTTGAACACGCACTCACCAAGGTCAAATAGGTGTTTTAATGTGCCGGAAATGTGGAATCTATTGGACATGTATATCTACAGGACAACAATAGATCACTTAATTAGACGGTTCAAGGAGCAATTTGTCATCTTTACAGCCACCCGCTTCCTGTATGATGAATTCCATTTAATGTAATTAAATTGGATTCGGTTCAATTAAAAATATCAGGCTTTTTTTTTTCTTTTTTTTTTTTAATAAAAGCTTCAGAGGGGAGATACGAAGGTGGGCTCAAATTTCTGCGCCAGAACAAAATAAATTATTTAAAATAAAAAAAAAATCAGGTAATCAAAAAAATAAATAAATACATATTTAATTAAAAAAAATCATAATGTACTTCTAATCTTCTATAGTTTTTAAGACACATTCATGTTCCATTTGATTCAATGCAAAAACAAACCAAACAAAGATAGACAGAAAATGAGTGTAAGAAATTTCCAAACGGGACATTTTAAGTTCCTAGAGACGGGCAGGTTGCCTTACACTCACAATTAAACTTAGAGGTGGAGACTTATTCTTGAAAACTGAACCGACATAGTTCTCACACCATGCAATGCTGACCTCAGCATACAACTATGTCCAGTGTCTGGAAATGTTCTTTAATGAGCAAACGTGGAGTATATATATATATATATATATATATATATATATATATATATATCTATATATATATATATAGTTTATATATATATATATATATATATATATATATATATATGAAATGGCCTTCCCAGTCACCCCATAGAACTGGTCTGGGATGAACTGGACTACAAGGCAAAGTGTTTTCAGATGAATATTTGGAGAAAAGCTGTTGGGATGCTGAGGAATTTATGCTGAGGTTAATTTTTTTTCAAGAGGGAAAAAAAAAAAAATAAATAAATAAATATATATATATATATATATATATATATATATATATATATATATATAATTAAAACTATATAAAACTATATATTTTTTTCACTCTAAAAGATCTTTTGCATTAATTGAAAATGTCTAATACAAAGGTGAAACAAATGCCTATTTGACCTGATTTAAGGGCACTGAACCACGCAATCTCTTATTCTCTCTCTCTCTCTCTATTTTCCACATATGTACAAACACACTCCACAGCAATAATAATGACCACATTTTTTTTAAGTATTTATCTTTATTTTTATTTTTTCGAGAAACAGCTCCCTGTGTCCTAGCATCACATTTTGAAAAAGGAGTGTTTTGGGGGGAGGGGGTGGGTCCAGTTGGACACACTTGGAGACGCACACACTCGGGTCCACTTGGAGACGAAGAACGAATTAGAAAGGAGAGGAATTCCCTTTTGTTCTTTATCTCTGTCTGTTTCATCACATGGCTGTGCTTGTGCTTGTGCCAAATCGCCTGGTAACAGCTCCCTCTAGTGGCCACATGGGTTTCACACGAGAACCTGGTTCAGTTGAAGCTCCAGCATAAGATCAAGAAGTGGTGCTGATTTTTCAGCTCTCTGCTTTTCTTGTTTTAAAGCCTTTGGAGCTACTGTTTCTGATGAAACTGATAGTCTCGCCTAACACTACACCTGGAGCTTCTCTGCACTTACAGGTGCAATGGATTACACTTTAATAGTCTCTTGTACACCGAATAAAATTCAGTGTGAGAATAGGGTGTGGCCTGAAAATAGAGGAAGTTGTTATGAGGAATTCAGACACGTCACCAGTCTCTCCTCACGTCACCGTCACGGCCCTTTGCACTTCACTTCACCTCCCATGTAGTGTATGTGAAAAGAATATGTAAATATGATGGAATGGATGAATGACATGCTAGTGCTAAAGAGGACAGCAGAGGGACAAAGCCAGAGAAAAATCACATCAGTCCTGAAATGCATCTATCAGATCCCCGACAACAACGGACATGAGTTTGTACAATTTTATAAATATACGCTTAAACATATTATTGCAACTTCAGAGTGATTTCGAGGAATCCCATGTTTTTCAGCAGTGTTCAGACTCCCCCTTTAAAACGGGACTACTGTTACTATATTTTCACCTTTGAAACCTGAATGTTGTTATAAAACTCTACTCAGAAACGCACAAAAGTGCTATTGTGATTACAAACCGCCACTTTAAAAGGTTTTGATCGGAAAATATTTGCCTTTGAAAGGGTCCTGTGATTTGTCACCTTTAAAACAGTATTCATTCAAACAGTATTATTATTATTTACAGTGTTGGGAAGGTCAGTTTGGAAATGTAATAGATCACAGATTACATTTGCTTACTTTCATTTGTCCACTAGGTGGCACTTTAAGTTAACGTTCTAAGAAAAAAAGTTTCAAACCCCCCCAAAAAAAGAATCTGTTCTATTTTATGAAATGAAACTGCAGCAGATTGTCATCATTCAAATCAAAACCACGTGTCAGGTGAAAATCATGACGTAGTCTGAAGCGATTTCTAATCTTTAATATTTTTATGAATAACACAATACGGATACATTTATTTTGTAATTAAATTACATAACCGGATTACGTTCGATGTTACTAGTTACTCCACATCACTGGTTTATGAAGGTGGTATATATATTTTTTTAATATTATATAATGAATACAAAATAGACCTCCTGGAGTGCTGTTATAATTATATACTACATCTTTAATAAGCACTGGTATTATTGCAAGCAAACGTTTAACAAGAGAACTGTGATTAGACTGTATCTTTAAAACAATGATACAATTATTACCGACTGCATATTTAATAATACCCAGGCCACTGTGCGTGTGTGCGTGTGCGTGTGTGAGTATGTGTGCGTGTATATATATATATATGTATGTGTGTGTGTATGTGTTATATATATATATATATATATCTATATATATATATATATATATATATATATGTATTATGTGCATACATACATACGCACACACATTTATTTATATATATATATATCACACACACACACCTATAGATATATATATATATATATATATATACACCCACATATATATATATATATATATATATACACATATATATATATATATATATATATATATATATATATATATATATATATATATATGTATATATATATCACCGTCTATGTATCATTTGAATAAATGTAGCACTTTTTCTTATTCGGCGCGCTCGTTTAAATAATGATCCTGTCCTGCGATAAGCACTTTATCTCTGCACACTTTCCTTTTCACTCACACAAGTCTCAGCTCATAAAAGTTTAACGTCTCTCCTCCACAAGGCGTTTCGGCACTCATGCATTCTTCATGCTGTTTTTCTGCCTCGCTTTAATTCTTGCATCATCCTGCTTTAAGGGTTAGCGTGCAGGTTCTGTGCCCGGTTCACTGTCCGAACGTTGCCACGTCTGTCACGTCCTGCTGTATGAATTCCGACACTCGTTCAGAAGGTGGATAGACGACTATGTGACCTACTTTATCCACCTAACGAGCAGATCACCAGACAAAAAAAAAACCCTGACATTTAAGACGTGTCTGTCTTTTAAAGCCATTTGCTGTTAATAATTTAAACCTCATTCAGTGTTTGTCATATGCAGAGAACATCGAGTGTCGAGGCGTGTTCATGAAGTCAATGTCCTGCATTCGGATCCATTACCAAGAGTTCAGGGAGAGTTTTTAAAGATTTAAGCTACACTGCACCACTCAGAAGCTTTAAATCACATATAATAACAGACTGCAGCTTTAAAATAATGCTGCCATTATTACAGACTGCAGCTTTAAAATAATGCTGCCATTATTACAGACTGCAACTTTAAAATAATGCTGCCATTATTACAGACTGCAGCTTTAAAATAATGCTGCCATTATTACAGACTGCAAGCTTTAAAATAATGCTGCCATTATTACAGACTGCAGCTTTAAAATAATGCTGCCATTATTACAGACTGCAAGCTTTAAAATAATGCTGCTGCCATTATTACAGACTGCAGCTTTAAAATAATGCTGCCATTATTACAGACTGCAGCTTTAAAATAATGCTGCTGCCATTATTACAGACTGCAACTTTAAAATAATGCTGCCATTATTACAGACTGCAGCTTTAAAATAATGCTGTCATTATTACAGACTGCAGCTTTAAAATAATGCTGCCATTATTACAGACTGCAGCTTTAAAATAATGCTGCCATTATTACAGACTGCAACTTTAAAATAACGCTATCATCATTACAGACTGCAGCTTTAAAAAAGTTCTACCGTTATTACAGACTGCAACTTTAAAATAATGCTACCATTATTACAGACTGCAGCTTTAAAATAATGCTGTCATTATTACAGACTGCAGCTTTAAAACAATGCTGTCATTATTACAGACTGCAACTTTAAAATAATGCTGTCATCATTACAGACTGCGGCTTTAAAAAAGTGCTACCGTTATTACAGACTGCAACTTTAAAATAATGCTACCATTATTACAGACTGCAGCTTTAAAATAATGTATTACAGGCTGCACTCAGAAGCTTTAAATCACATATAATAACAGACTGCAGCTTTAAAATAATGCTGCCATTATTACAGACTGCAACTTTAAAATAATGCTGCCATTATTACAGACTGCAGCTTTAAAACAATGCTACCATTATTACAGACTGCAGCTTTAAAATAATGCTGCCATTATTACAGACTGCAGCTTTAAAATAATGCTGCCATTATTACAGACTGCAGCTTTAAAATAATGCTGTCATTATTACAGACTGCAGCTTTAAAATAATGCTGCCATTATTACAGACTGCAGCTTTAAAATAATGCTGCCATTATTACAGACTGCAGCTTTAAAATAATGCTGCCATTATTACAGACTGCAACTTTAAAATAACGCTATCATCATTACAGACTGCAGCTTTAAAAAAGTTCTACCGTTATTACAGACTGCAACTTTAAAATAATGCTACCATTATTACAGACTGCAGCTTTAAAATAATGCTGTCATTATTACAGACTGCAGCTTTAAAATAATGCTGTCATTATTACAGACTGCAACTTTAAAATAATGCTGTCATTATTACAGACTGCAGCTTTAACTGCAAAAGTGCTTTAAAATAATGCTGTCATTATTACAGACTGCAGCTTTAAAATAATGCTGTCATCATTACAGACTGCGGCTTTAAAAAAGTGCTACCGTTATTACAGACTGCAACTTTAAAATAATGCTACCATTATTACAGACTGCAGCTTTAAAATAATGTATTACAGGCTGCAACTTTAAAATAATGTATTACAGGCTGCATCTTTAAAATAAATACTGCCATTATTACAAACTGCACCTTTAAACTAACAATGCCATTTTTACACATTGTGGCTTTAAAATAACTGTCATTATTACAGACTGTATTATAAATGACGTATATACGTAAATATAAATAACATATATTATATATACTGCTTTAAAATAATACTGTATTTATTGCATGCTGCATATTTTTAAAAAAATCATTACTCCAGACTGCACCTTTAAAATAGTAATGACCTTGGTACAGTTTCTGCAGTTTAAAAATGATTGTGATATTATTACAGACTGCAAATTCAAACCAATACTTTAAATATTACATGCTGCACCATTAAATGGACATAATACTGTAGAAATTATACGTACCTTTAAAATAAAAAGAGTACAATAATACATACTGCCTCTTTAAAGCAATACTGCTGTTCAATCAGACTCATATTGTTATTAGTGAATATAATGACATGCTCTATGATCGAAAGAAAGCTCGCGGACATTTTTAAAGATTTAAAAGGCATTGCATAATTAATGCAGCTTTAAATCGTACACAACAATCAGCCGCACCACAGCGGCCACTGGACTGCAATAACGTCTCAGTCTGTAATGACTCGGCTATAGTATGAGATAACGATATGAATAATACATTTTATTTCTGTTGCATGTTTCACTCTCCTAAGAGAGTAAGCAGAAAGGTCGGCTAGTCGTAGGCAGCCTCGTCTACCGCTCGCACCGTGTCCTTTGTGTCGCAGCACTTTAGTGGCATTTTCCTCGGGATCAAATGGTCAAAAGTCTCGCCGTGTCAGATGGAGTGAAATGACTGCGGCTCCGAATCGCCAGCAATGAGGGCCGACATAGAGACAAGTGCTGCAATCGAAGCAATCTCCTCTAACGCTCTGTTCTACACTTCAAAGGAGAGAGATTGGGGGACAGAAGGAGAGAGAGAGAGAGAGAGAGAGAGTGAGAGAGCTCAAAATATGAGCCTCCTAATTAGAGTAATTTCATAAATTTCACCCGAAACATTTTATTCTCATTAATTATATAGAATTGATTTAATATTCTATAGTTGGATTGGTTTGACATTTTCTTTCAAATTATTAGAATTACAATATGGGCAAAAGTTTGTGCATTATTACAGACTGCAGCTTTAAAATAATGTTGTCATTAGCACAGGCACTATGAAGAAATCAGGCACTATAAAAAATCATTTTGGTAATTGTATATAATTGAATTATTACAGACTGCGGCTTTAAAATAATGCTGTCATCATTACAGACTGCGGCTTTAAAATAATGCTGTCATCATTACAGACTGCGGCTTTAAAATAATGCTGTCATCATTACAGACTGCGTCTTTAAAATAATGCTGCTTTAAAATAATGCGGCCATCATTACAGCTTTAATACAGACTGCGGCTTTAAAATAATGCGGCCATCATTACAGACTGCGGCTTTAAAATAATGCTGTCATCATTACAGACTGCGGCTTTAAAATAATGCGGCCATCATTACAGACTGCGTCTTTAAAATAATGCTGTCATCATTACAGACTGGCTTTAAAATAATGCTGTCATCATTACAGACTGCGTCTTTAAAATAATGCTGTCATCATTACAGACTCTTTAAAATAACTGCTTTAAAATAATGCGGCCATCATTACGACTGCGGCTTTAAAATAATGCTGTCATCATTACAGTCTTTAAAACTGTCATCATTACTGCGGCTTTAAAATAATGCTGTCATCATTACAGACTGCGGCTTTAAAATAATGCTGTCATCATTACAGACTGCGGCTTTAAAATAATGCGGCCATCATTACAGACTGCGGCTTTAAAATAATGCTGTCATCATTACAGACTTTAAAATAATGCCATCATTACGTCTTTAAAATAATGCTGTCATCATTACAGACTGCGGTCTTTAAAATAATGCTGTCATCATTACAGACTGCGTCTTTAAAAATAATGCTGTCATCATTACAGACTGCGTCTTTAAAATAATGCTGTCATCATTACAGACTGCGCTTTAAAATAATGCTGCTTTAAAATAATGCGGCTTTAAAAATAATGCTGTCATCATTACAGACTGCGGCTTTAAAATAATGCTGTCATCATTACAGACTGCGGCTTTAAAATAATGCTATCATCATTACAGACTGCGGCTTTAACAGAAGACACACTATGTCCTGTTGTGGGGGGTCTGTGTGTGTGTGTTGTGTGTGTGTGTGTGTGTGTGTGTGTGTGTGTCTGTGTGTGTGTGAGAGATCAAGTTGTTCAAATAAGTTTTAAAGATAAGACTGACAAAGTTAAAACATCCTCTGCAACACGAGAATCAAGTTGTTAATGTTTCTCGTAGTGGTAAAAAACACTGTTGTGGTGGTGTTAGGTAGGTAGGTGGTGTGTGTGTGTGTGTGTGTGTGTGTGTGTCTGTCTCGCAAAGATACCCACTGCATTTAATCTGAATAATGCAGAATTATTCGGGTCATAATTCTTGACCTGCCATACCCCCCCCCCCCCCCCCCCCCCCCCCTCATAAATTATAAAATGACATGAAGTGTGATTACACTACTCACGTTGCTTGTGTTTTTTGTTAATAAAACACATCCATCACGTCTTTTATATTCCGTCCTAACATTACAAGAAGCGGTCAGCGCGGCCGAGGAAAGATCAATGCTGAAATGACCTGCGCGGAACACGGACTGAAGTTTCTTCATTCATGTGTTCTTTTTCCATTGTTCAGCATGAAAAGTCGCCAGTGTCTCTTTCAATCGCCAACACAACTCGGAGTGAAGGAGCAGATCACTTACATAGTAGTGCACGCTGCGTTAATTAATAGAGTTCAAGTGGATTTGCGTTAAAAAAATATATATATATATATATTTTTTTTTATTATTTATTGTTAATATATTTATTTATATTAATATATTTATTTATTTTGTGTGTATAGATAGATAGATAGATAGATAGATAGATATATAGATAGATAGAGATATGTATGTACACAAAAAACGTACACAATTCAATTATTATTACTATTTTAGCTACTGAATACAATTAAAAACGACAATTGATTTATCTAAATGTAGGTGAGCAAAAAGTGCGATATTTGACTTTGAAATATAGTGAAGTTACTCGGTGGTCTTTGGGATTTGTAATCGAATATTTTCAAAAGTAGCGGTAATTTAATTACATGTTTGTTTTTTTGCAGTAACTAACGGATTACTGTTACGTAAAGCCGTTCCATGTAACTAGTTACTCCACAACACTGCACATGAGTGAATATTTGCAGCGCGCTACAGGCGTGTCAGTCAGGCTGGAAATCAGTGCCGTGTTCCTAAAGGGCAGTCGTGTGCACGGTCATCAGCGCACCGGCAACAAACACAACCTGCATGAAATAGAACCTGCACTGATAACACCATGTCCTGCCTCCCAAATGTCAACCTGAATATGCCATTTACTATTCATTCCATCCAGACAAGATCAAATGGGGGAAGTGTTTCAAGCCGCAGGACATGCTCCTGTTGTGTGTAATGATGAGGGTGTGTGTGAGACAAGAGTGCGAAAGTGAGTCAAAGCATATATAATGATGAGATTGTATGGTGTGAGTATGTAATGATGAGATTGTATGGTATGCGAGAGGAAAAAGTGTGCGTCTAATAATGAGGTTTTTGTGTGTGTAATGATGAGATTGTATGCTGTGTGGGAAAGGGAGTGTGCACGAGTGTGTAATGATGAGATGCTACTATGTAAAAGAGAAAGTGAATGTGTGTGTGTGTGAGGAGGTGTGCCTGTGTGCACAAGAGAAAGTGGATGTGTGTGAGAGAAAGTGTGTTTAATGATGTGATTGAATGTTTGTGTGTGTGTGAGGGAGTGATAGGCAGAGAAATGATGAGATGTAGGTTATATCTATGTATGAGGGACAGAGAATGTGTGTGTGTGTGACGAGGCTTAACATTTCTCATTTATCTTGTCTTCACTCTCATTGTGTCCTTTTGTGGTCTACATTGTTCATTTGTTTGTTCCTTCTCTCTCTCTCTCTCTCTCTCTCTCTCTCTCGTTCTTCTCTCCCCGGTGTGTACCCAGGCAGCCCGTTGACTAGCTTCTTTGACGTAATTAAACAGCTCTTTTCAGACGAGAAGTCGGGGCAGGCGTCGCAGAAACACGAGTCCGACTCGAACGCATCAAAGAGCAAAGACAAACCCAAGGTGGCGTCTTCAGTCGGGACACAGGAGCAGCCTTAAAAAGCCACCAGTAGATGACTAGAAATATCTATTTTATACTTATTTCTCTCTCTATCTCTCTTTCTCTCTCTCTCTCTCTCTCTCTCTTTTTTTTTTTTTTTTTTCCCTTCGCTCATTTTAGTTTAGAACGAAATCTCGTTGATTGACCTCTTTGACCTCAACACCAGACACACGGCGTCTGTATTATTCTCTCGCACTGCAATTCATGCCTTTTCCTGGTACTTTTTTCTTTTCTTTTTTTTTCTCTTCCATCATTTTTTTTTGATGACCTTTTGCACATTTCTGCTGCCAGGAATTATCCAGAAAACGTGTTAGAACACCGAGCGCTGCTCTCGCGTGAGCTCCGTGTACAGTATGTCGACGGAAGGCACATCACACAGCAAGTACAAGCTACGAATGGGACGATGGGACGCTCCCCATCACTCACGGAGGGTAACAAAAATTATAAATCACCACCAGAACTTTCCTTCTTTCCTCCTTTCCTCGTACCTGGAACCAGCTGATTTAAAAAAAAAAAAAAAGAAATTTCATATTCCTTTATTAATTAATGGCTTTTAGTATTTATTGGCTGTAGCTCCTCCCCCTGCGAACACACACACACACACACAAGGTGCATTAAGAGGAAGAGGAAACAGTGAGGAGGACATGAATGTGCTGGAGAAGCGGACCAGACGCTCCATTGGATTGTAATACCGTTTTTCTTTTTTTTCATTTCTTTATGAATGAAAGAATTTGAACTATTTTATTAACTGTAATTGCTGTACAAGATTTTGAAATCTTATTAAGGGAAAAATAATACAGCCGAGCCGTAGACGCCGGTGCTTTGGGATGGGAAAGGTGTAGGAGGAAGTGTAAGGGGGGAACGGGTGGGGGGAGGGGGGCTTCACAAAATGTTTTATTCTCCTGTACAGGCTGTGTGTGTTGTGTTCAAACCTCGTCCTCTTGTGACTCCACTTGGACCGATTTTGTTTTTGTTTTTTATTCGTACAATTGGAATGAAATGATGCATAAAATCATTTCATTGTAATTGTTTTTTTTCCTTTCTCTCTTTTCACTGGTGAGTTTTTATTTATTTTTAAACAGTTTCACTCGATGTAGAGAATTTTTTTTTGACTGATGAAATGATGCATAAAATGCATTTTTTTTTAATTGTCACTCTGATTAGAATGAATGTGTTTATTACATTTTTTTTCCACTCCAAGTAGTGATGTTTGTCATCTTGGAATGAAACGATGCGTAAAATATTTGTAATTTTTTTTTAAGCATCTGCAGGATTCAGAGAACCTTTGGCAGTCATCTTGTATCATTTTCTAATTTATTTGTTTAATTTATGCAGCTGGGACTATTTATATAGCAAATTTGGGTAGTGTTCGTATCAAAGCTATTTGTCAAATTGTCTTTTTTTTTACCAATTTATTTTATTATTATTATTATTGTCCTTTGTTGTTCGTTAGGTCTCTTCAGACTTTTTTTGTGAACAAAAGCACTCCTTCTTTTCTGGCTTTTGAGCAGAAAAAGAGCCTGTAGTAATATGTTAAATTATTTACCAGTAATTTAAAGAATGTAGACTAGCCTCTACGCGGGACGGCGCGGGTATAACGTTACGAATTCTTGCTATTTGTCACTTTGTAAAAAAGAAAAAAAAAAAAATCTGTGTACGAACAGAACGAAAACACTTGAACTATGTGATGTAAATAGATAACTTTGCCAACGAGTTTCTTAAGGCACCGAGGGGATCGTTCCTGCTCATGGCTGTGTTTCTCGTATTTGCCGTTTGCATGTCAGACATCCAGCTTTTCTCTGCATGACGATGATGAAATTGTACATGTTCGATTTGCCCTCTCTCGTGCTTTTGTCCTCCTTCCCCTTAATTTATTTTTTTACTTTTCTTTCTCCCTTTGCACATGTTTCACTCCTATCTTGTCCTTTTTTTTTCCGAGAGAGAGGGCGCTGATGTCATAACCCACCTTGTTGCAGATCCACAATACGGCAGAATTCTGATAAAGAGAAATAAACGAAGCAATACCTATCCTTCCTATTTTCTACTTTGAGAGATGATCAACTGGAACAGAGATCAAAGATGGGCAGGTAAAAAAAAAATCCAATGTACCCCCCCGACACCCCCCCCTTTACTACTGTGAATGATGGAGAATTCATCAGTCCTGAACCGAGAGGTAGGAAAATTTGTTTTATTGTATAGATTTTCAGTTACATTGACAGAGGGTTTTTTTTAGATGCTTCCTGCATTATATAAAACTAGTGGCAGGTTGGTGGTGGTGGGATTTGAACCTGTGATCTTCCGGTCCAGAGGCCAACACCTTAACCACTTGGCTACCGCCTCTCGGGTATTTACTAGCGCAATAAATTAGATATCTATTAAGGGTCAAAAACTACCAGCGTACAATTTACATAGCATATTTACAGTATAAAATGTATACAAAACTATGTACAGGTTACTACAAAGTGTTTCTAATTCCTTGGGTAAGATGCAATCAAGTACATTTTTACTGAAAAACATTGCATCCATACAGAAAGCAAGCTGATAGTGGCCTCTAGTGGACATGTGTTCCTGACTTTTAGAATGTCAGGATCTAATGGGAAGACATGTCCACTAGAGGCCACTATTAGCTTGCTTTCTGTATGGAAGCGATATTTCTCAGTAAAAATGTACTTGATTTCATCTTTCCCAAGGAATTAGAAACCCCTAAAAGTCAGGAACTAACGGGAAGACATGTCCACTAGAGGCCACTATCAACATAGATGCAATATTTTTCAGTAAAAATATACTTGATTGCATCTTACCCATGTAGATATACTTGTATACATGAAGGTATTGTCCAGAATGCACCTCAGGTTGGATTAAGTTGAAGGGAAACGCTGATGGTACACATCTGGGTCACTTCACCCTTTTACTGAGCTGCAGAAAGAGCGAAGCCGGGAGATGATGGCTTTATGAAGGTCCTCGAAAAATTCACTGCACCTGGGTCCCAGCAGGAGATCTTCAAAATCTGGTCTCTGAAGCATGATGGGCAAATTCTGCACGAAGAAGTTTTGGCAGAAGGAAACCAGCTCCACCGCATCGCTCGACTGTTGCGGAGAAAAACAACGGAACACAGTGAATCACACATGAAACGAGATGGATTAAAGTTTGTGGATATCTGACTATAAGATTACTCTGTGTTTGTTATAATTTAAAAAAAAAAATCCCATTCCACAATTAATTCTCATTTGCAGTTCTGATTAACCTGCACTCTTCTGGGAAAATGTTCACTAGATTTAAATGTGTTTAATTAAAAATTAAATACTTTGATCACATCAATTTTTATGGCACCCAACCCATCAAAGTGATAACTTCATAAAGAAGCATAAGCTTGCACGGATTTAACTACACTAACTAAATGCTATGCAAGATTAGTGAACTTATTATAGGGTTTCCGTGGTTAAGAAGGCCATACGATCAAATCCCTGCACCGCAAAAGTGCTTTGTACAAGCCCGATTGTAGTTGTTATGTAAAACCTGATAAATGTATTAAACATTACTCACCACAGCAGCATGGTAGACGGACACAGCGTTCTGGATGCTCATCCTCTCAGCACAGTGCATCTCACACACCCTCTTCAGAGCAGCGAGCTGGAAGGAGTCGGCCACTGGCAGAAGCTGGAAATGCAACCAAGCGTTTTGAGTACAAGCGCAAATAATGAACTTTAACCCATACACAGGGAAAAAAAATCAGATTCTCTGCAACAATATCTATGAGTATATTTTCCTTTACTAAAAATGGAGGGAGTGGGGAAAAAAAAAACATCCCTATGCAAAATATAATAATAATGCAAAATAGACAAAATTGGGAAGCGATGTAATTTGGCCGTTATCCACCAAAGAAAATATTGTTCCTGTGAAACACTAGTACTTTTTATATATATAAAAAACACTGACGTAAATATCAACAAAAAAAAGCACGTTTAAACTGAAACACTCCAAACAGTTACATCCCCCAAAAAAACCCTTCTCTTTAAATAAGCGCCACGTTCGCATCTATAGGCCGCTCTTGAACTATCTGTACAGTTTCTGCCCGACAGTTCCACTCAACTATCTCCAAAAATCTGATGAATTGCTCAACCGCTAGTAAATAATAACAGCCAAATGTAACGGCTCAAGACTGCAGATTGCATAAACAGCTGTACAATTAATCGCCTGTCAATGGGCACCTCAACAACTAACACCTGGATGTGGATAGGTCTTCTGAGTCTGTGGTAAGGTTTCGACCACAGTGATCACTCACTCTACGGATAAACTTACAATTACAAGGAAGAAATGTACAGGCACTAAACGTAACCCAAACAAAAACGTGTATTTTCTCTACGTTTATAATGGCTTTATCTCTGAAGAGCTACTTTGAGAAAACCTCCCATGTTAAAAGCCCTTTCCAAATAAAAATGATTTGTATTCCGAATGACCGTGACTCAGGTGTGTGTTCCCTCACCTCCAACATTTCACATTCGGCTGAATCGGAGTTCCCTGCTCCTGCACCGTACAGGTGAGACATCAGCATCTGGAATACCCAATTACATGCATTTGTCTTTTAATAAACCAACAAGATTATTCATTTCTACACAGCGTATTTCTCAGTTTCTCACCTGAAAAGTTCTGTGCTTTATGTCCGTGATCTCGATGACATGATCTGAGCCACTGGATTCGTGAAGGCTGAACAAATCTTTGAACCTTGGGTACGACACCAGGAGCAGAGAAAAGACATTTGAGTATACAATTGCATTGCACTGCATCGGTTCAGGGTGTTAAAGCGGAGTTTGTTTTGGTGTCTGACCTCTGGGATGCAGACATGAGGAGCACTCGGTGTGCGTAGAACGGCCTGCCTTCTACCAGGAACGTCACGTCTGACATCTCAGAGTTGTTCAGGAAATGACTATCTGTTAGGAAGGAAGACATATTAGAACTGAACGGGAAAATACATCACATTCTTTTAACTTTTGTGATTCTTTTTGGGGGTAAATTAGAGAATAACTAATGACGGCTACATATTTAAGATAAAGGTTTGAAGAATCTTAAGTATCCATTCAAAGTGGTTCAAGGAAGGAACCCTGAGTTATAAAGAGCTAAATATGTTTTACAGTACATGATATTAACGCATCTATGAAGGTGAATAACCACGTTATGAAGCTCGATAAAACGCTATAACAGAGGTTACAGCACTTTGGTTACAGAGCTTGTTTGCAATGCAAAACAATTTCAATTCCTTTTTATTTGTAGAGCGACTTACAATGTTCACTGTCTCAAAGCAGCTTTATAGAGATATAGAGGTTATAAAGACGTTAGATATACAAGTTAGTAAGTTATAAATGTTATAAATTAGTTTATCCCTAATGAGAAACACAAACAAACGCGGCCTACAGCCTGCACGCGTACATCACGTGATGAAGTCTCGTCGGTTAGACCAGTACGCACGCGCAATTAGCGTGTAATCTTTCACACTTTAATTTCAAATTATCTTAAAATACATTTAAAATGTACACTTTTTGCCCACAATTAAGGAATATGGTAATAATTTCATATATCTAATCAATAAATCACCCGAAATGTCGTTTTTTCCCCACTCCAAAAATCATCACGTTTAACAAATGTTATATGGATTTTATCCAACAAATCAATAAACTAAAAGGTAATATTAATAATTAATATTATTAATTATTATAAACTTACGTTTTACGAAGCATTGGCTGTTTTTTTTTTAACGATTTCGTCAATAAAAACAACTCGGAGTAAATCCACGTTGTTTTGCCTCTCTGGAGAACATGGCTGTGTTTGGTTCCTGAATGAATCACTCGTTAAAATGATTCGGTTCAATGATTCACTGATTACAACTAGACTTCCTGCTAGCGATTTTAATTTTCATTCTTGTTTTTTCTTGTTTTTTTTTCTTCTTCGTGAAAATAATCTCACATATCCGTTTTCGACGTTTTATGTTTAAAAATCATAAAATACCACTCAAAATTGAAAAGCATTTGTACATTTGGTAACTGCAGCATTAAATGTCTCTCTGAGGTGCATCAAATATGTAAATACATATTAAATGCCACTCCAGATGTAGCGTGTTTCCTCTGCATTGCAAAGATTACATTTTGTTGATTCTGCTTTCATTTGCTTAGTAACAGATACAAAAGTCTTATTATTATTCTAATTAGCTGATTAAATGTAAGAATTTAATCAAATATGACACTTTTAGAAAGAAAAAAAGGTTTATATATATTTGTATAAAAATTGGAGAAGATAAAACTGATGAAATGCCAATTAGAGACAATATGAAGAAAAATTGTAATCAGTTTTTCACAGTAATCTTTAAATACCAGCACAATAACACACTCTGCAAAATACGGTTTAATTACCATATCAATTAAAACTACAATAACTATTGTGGAGTTTGTTTGTCAATATCAAACATTGCTATCTAGAATACAACAAACTGTCAGATCTCAGCCAGCAGAGGGCTCTTATTTAACAACCATGTTAAATGCAGCTGAGACACTGCAACTCCCAGAACACACACTTGATTGTTTGAGTGTGTGTTAATGTAATTGTGCTGTTCCTACACAAAGTATCAGAGCAGACATCATTTACAAGGCCTACGTTCACAAAAAGACTACAAATGAAACTTTTTTATACAAGTAAAGGCTTGTGCTATTTAATATTCAAGTATACCGCGCTGTCATAAGATGTGCTACTTAATACAATGTAAATAAACAAAACACAAAAATGAAGTAGGTCACTATATAAAGTGCATGTGTGAAAACATGTGCAAGCAAAAAGCACAAGTTTTTACTATAGATTTATCTCTCATGTTTCAAAATGGGGTACTGGTGTACATGGCCAAACTTTGCCAGTGTTTTACACTTCTATTTATATATCCATCCATCACCAGAAAATTGTTGCTCTATCAGAGGAATAAATCGTTTCGTATCTCATCCCAGAGTCATTGATTGTTATATTGGGGGTTTTCCCCCCTTACACAGGCTTGGGTTATTATCTGCTGATATGAGCATTGGACTTTGGAGGTCATGAGTTCAAGCCCCAAATGCACCCAAATTAAACCCATAGATGCTCAGCTATATTAATAATATACATTTAAGTTGCTTTGGATAAGGACTTTCATCAAATGCCAGAAATGTAAATGCCCTTGTATTTTCCTTGCCCAGTTCACATACAGGAAAAAAAGTGTCATACCTAACTGGGCTGCTGAGGAGTTCTTCAGGCCGGGGATGGCAGGCAGTGGTGTAGAGCCGAAGCAGTCTCTAAACACAGCTCCCAGCTTCTCACGGATCTCTTTATTCTGAAGAGAAAGGCGGTGCGGTGGTGATACTGTATACTTTAAGACTTTAAGAAAGTAAATGAGAACCGGTGATGGGTCTTTCTAAAAACAAGGAGGGAGGGTGCGGTTTGTAAACTAAATCAGAGTCTGGATGGCTATGCTGGTTTACCTTGGTGGTTGAGAAGATGGAGAAGAGAAGGGGAAGCCCATTGGCGATTAGCTCCTCACAGTGTTTCTCCTCCCACAGAGAACTGAAGTCATTCAGGAGGGAGAGAGTTAACTCGGTTCTGGACTGAAGCTGTGCGGTGTGCAGGGATTCTAGCCACATGTGTAACCTCCACGGTACACCTACAACATACACACACACACACACACACACAGAGCAGATGTCAAAATTATAAACTAAAAAAAAAAAAAAGATTAAAATAAACAGTACAGAACTGTACCTTGCACTGAATAACATAACAAGGACACTATTATTCTGACTATTGTTAATATATTTATGTCTCTTTTTTATCCATCTGTCTATTTGTTTAATCCTCAAGTGCCAACTTTTTACATTACTTCATTAATTACAGTATATGGACAAATGTTCTAACAGACAGTAGGGTCTGTACTTGACCACCTATCTTTCTGTCTCTTTGTCTTCAATTATCTATCTGCTTTCTTGTCTACTCCTATATCTGCTTCTGTCTTCCTACATTCATTCTTATCTGTCTACCTGCCTGTCTGCCTCTTCGTCTATTCAGACCAGTCTGTCTTGTCTACTCATGTATTTCCCTCTGTGCCTCCCTTTCTCTACCCGTCTTTCCCACAACTAGCTGACTTTCTACGCATCCGTCTACCTCTATGACTCTCTATTCACTTGTTTTTCCATCCATACGTATAGAATTTCTTCTTCAGCCCATACCGAGCGCTCTGAGCTCCATTGTGACATCCAGGTAGCCGTGCTCGGCACTGTGAAGGCTGGCCTCCTGCAGTGCTCGGATTCGGACCTTGGTCAGGGGTGGGGCGACCCCTGCACTGGGAGTGGCCTCGGATCTATGCGCTTGCCTCTGTACCTCTTCCACACCTTCAGCCAGAATCTCCTCCAGAGAGAGAACGTCCTCCTGCAGCTGCTGGGGGTGACTCAGTAACTTCCTCAGCACGTTCCTAACACCGCATTAGGAAAAAAAATGCTCTCATGACGTGTACTTAAGAGTCAATGGGTGGACGCAAGATACTGGGAGTCCAGGCGATACAGTATTAGTGTTCTCTACCTGTGTCCATGTGCTGCAGCTTGACTGAAGCAATTCATCTCCTCATACAGCGATGTAAGAGAACTCCCACTGTGCACTCGAAGCATGGGGTCAGCACCACGAGACAGGAGAAGGCTGACCATCTCATAGTTTCCTAAACATTAACATAAATGTAGTTCATTCATTCATTCATCTTCTACCGCTTTATCCGATCTTCCCTCGGGTCACAGGGAGCCTGTGACTATCTCAGGTGTCTATGGGCATTAAGGCAGGATACATCCTAGATGGAATGCCAACCCATCGCAGGACACACACACACTCACACATTCACACACACACTCATACACTAGGGACAATTTTTTCAAGGTGCCAATCAACCTACAGTGCATGTTTTAGGACCGGGGGAAAACCGGAGAACCCGGAGAAAAAACCCCTGAGGCACGGCGAGAACATGCAAACTACACACACACATGGCCGAGACGGATCTTGGAGGTGTGAGGCGAACGTGCAAACCACTAAGCCATGTAATGTAATGTAGTTGTTATGATGTAATTCCATCCAATTTGATCTAAATCCAGAAATATATCCCAATAAGTTGAAGAGTCTTCGTGACAATGGTGAGAGGACAAGTCGCTGAGAATCTACTAGGGAGGAACCTTGAAAGGAACTAGATTCAAAAGGAAAGCTCATTTGCATCTGGGATAACATTCATCAATATAGCAGAAATGTTTGTCTTAATTTACAGCCCAAAGCCATTTTGAAGTGTTCGATATTCCTCTCTGTGCCATTCGTACCTGCAGCAGATGCCAGTTGGAGCGGTGTCTCCGCCGAGCCCTGGTGCCCACTCTTATGAGCGTGGCCCTCCACATCCGCCCCCATATCCAACAGCAACTGAAAAGTCGATTTTATCGCGATAAGCGTTCAAACAATACAGATCCTTTGCTATACGGAAAAATATCAGCTGTATGAGAAACTACAGCGCACCTGTACCACTGATAAATGTCCGTACAGCACCGCGAAGGTTAGGGCCACCCAGTGGCGACTGTCAGGGTGAACAGATGGGTGTTTAGGTGAGCAGCTAGGAACCTGTGCCAAAAAAAAGGTAACAACAAGCACGCTTACATACAACCAGTATTAGCATTAGAACATTATTTCGATGCATATTGTGTAAGCTTTCTTTATAGTAAGGATCGTTATTTACCGCTAGA
The DNA here is from genome assembly GCA_030449085.1 of Kryptopterus vitreolus. NCBI lineage: Eukaryota > Metazoa > Chordata > Actinopteri > Siluriformes > Siluridae > Kryptopterus > Kryptopterus vitreolus. The sequence continues at coordinate 7,308,987 of JACRUU010000010.1, read as the reverse complement.
TCCAGATTAGCGCCTGCATGAATGAGCATGTGGACCAGAGCTTCATCTCCTGCTGAGCAGGCATACATCAGAGGAGTCATGCCCTTAAACACACACACACACACACACACACACACACAGTCAAGTGTATTCTTGAATCACATTTCATTAATGGTTCACTTAACTTGGAAACGTATCTGAAATGTGTCTGTAATTGGGTTAAAATTTCAAAATAAAAATGAAAAAAGGATGGTTTTATTACTATTATTTAATTACTACCTTTCATACAGGTACATTTAATTCATTCATCTTTCTACTGCTTTATCCGATCTTCTCAGGTCACGGGGAGTCTGTGCCTATCTCAGGCGTCTATGGGCATTAAGGCAGGATACACCCTGGATGGAATGCCAACCCATCGCAGGACACACACACACTCACACACACACATTCATACACTAGGGACAATTTTGCCAATCAACCTACTGGGGGGACCAGGGGGAAACCGGAGAACCCGGAGAAAAACCCCATGAGGCACGGGGACAACATGCAAACTCCACACACACATGGCCGAGACGGGAATCAAACCCGGACCCTGGTGGTGTGAGGCGAACGTGCTAACCAATAAGCCACCGTGCCCTCATACAGGTAACTTATTTCAAAGAATTCTTACAGTTTCCTCCCATTGTATAATAAATAGAAGACATACTACCATAATAAACAGAATATGCTAGACTCTTTTTTTGTACTAATAGTTCTATACATAGTAGATCTCATTCAATACTGAATGATTTCAGTGATGAGATGTCAGGGCCAACACGGCCTTCTCTAAACGAAATATTGGTAAATAACGGTGCTTCTGCTAGAGATGATGTATACGGGCGGTGTAGCTGTGGCTACAGTGAAAGGAGATGTGTTGAATTGTGTTGGCATCCCAGCCTAATTCAGACTGTTTTCTCTATAAGTTGATATTCTCTATAGTCGTGGCATTATAATAATAATATTAAGAGGTGGATTGTTTCGGACAGGACACTACTGTTAGGCCTAGGTGTGAAATGCACGGCTCGTCATATAATGATGATAAATAACACAATTTCAGAGGATTGTCATAACATTATTACAGTAAGTTGTTCTGGCTGGTTTCTCGCTGATTAACGGTAATTATCGAAACAAGTTGTAGTTCCTTATTCATATAGAAATTCCAACCTGATCGTCCATAGTATCTACTCCATCAGGACCGAGCATCTGGATAGCCTGACCGATCAGATCGGTGCGTCCGCAGTTGAGCATGCGGAAACCCAGGTCCAGGTTGAACTTGTCTAATGCAGACTTCGAGTCCAGTCGTTTAAAAGAGCTGAAACAGCACTCTGGCCTAAAAAAAAAAAAAAGAGAGAGAAAGAGAGAGAGAGAAAGACACAGCAAATGACATTTGGATTATAGGGAGAAACAATATATATATTTATGGGACCATGAAGAATTTTTCCATACTTGAGTTGCCTGGGTTCACAGTCCAGTCCAGGCAGGAGGAGCCTGGCTGTCTGTCTCACGTCGTCGCTGTCCACTAAAAGACTCCGCCGATGCTCGCTGTGTACCATTGCAACACGCATCCACTCCATTAGAGGGGGGAGTAAAGGAAACGGCCTATATGAAGAACGGATTCTGTGAATTTACCCAGACCGGCAAGTGGAACAGCACTGCTCTCTCAAGTGGCATGAATGATGAAAGGCAAAAAAAAAAAAAAAAAAAAAAAAAAAGTGCACACTGATTCACATTTTTTGACAAAGATCTAAAGTTTCTTTCCTCACGGCAGCCAGCAAAGCAGCTTCTGTACTGCACTGAAACTCAATATCATTACAGCAGTTACACCTGCTAAAGTCATTGACGCTCACTGGCTAATATAAACTCGGACGTTTCCACATGACACGAAAAGATGCATTTTCCTGATACAAGACTTAACATTAGAATAATCCTCACAGGAATGGAATCCCTAGAACAAAAATAAATGATGTACAGTATTAAAATAAATCATGGAAAAAGCTCAAAACAAAGCTATTTTATTGTCAGGTCTTATTTCATGATGTAAGGGATATACCTATACAGATAGACCTATAGAGGCAGAGTTGTACACATATAGGGACTGACGTAAGGACAGACTTATTGGGATAGCTTTATAGGGATAGCTGTATAGGGAGACTTAGAGACATACATCGGTAGACACAGATTTATCAACCTACAAGTGTTGACATAAATTAAAAAGACATACATGTATTGACTTAGTCACTTAGGGAAAAGGCTTATTGGGATTGATATGTATATATTGACTTTAAAAGTGGGGATAGACTACATGTCTGTCTCTAGACATATACAAGGATATACATATAAAACATTTCGATTTAGAGTTATCGGAATAAACATAAGGATAGACAAATAGGGATAGACCTATATGGATATACTTATACTGTAGGGATTGATATGTAGGGACGGAGAGGGATGGGGAGACATTTATGAAGTTTAAATGTATACTCACGCACTCATTCACAGTCTGGCAACAAACAAAAAAACAAAACAAACAAAAAGAAAATGTTAACCTGATTCCCAGGTTAGGTTCTGAACTGTAACATACCTCTCTTTGCTCAGTGCCATCCTGGGCGGTTCCAAGTTCGGATTCTCCATCGACTCCATCTGTGGACTGCGCAGGAAATAGTACAGTGTATGCAATGCATCGGGAGACCAGGAGAGCTGCTGCTTGTGGTTGGGACGGCCAGGACTGAGGACGCATCCCCACGAAAGCAGGCGCTGCATGTGGCGCATAGCGCGGGACACCAGGTCACCTGGGAACGTCAGAACAGAAGGGTGTTTTGCAAACCGCGAGCTTGTGACCACTCAATGTCTGAAGAAACGACTCGAAGCCCTATCCCAGTCACATAAAAATGTAAGAACTACAAACCAACTATTTAAGAAGATCCAAAATCTTTCACAGCGTCTGAAAGAATGCATGTAGAGCAGGTACATACTTTACAGTTTTTCCTGTCGTGGATGTTCTCTGGGAGTTTTTACTTCAATAAATTAATGATTGCCTTAATTTTAAATTATAGGCTTAGGTTAAAACCGGTTACATCTGGAATCCTTCGCCCAGCATCAGCAGATACACAATTTCCGCACCTTCGAGTCCTAAAAACGTTCCAAATATGCACTCCAGTCCAGTCTTTCCCACATTGACTCTGGACAGAGGTGAAAATGTGAACAGATATATTATGCAGGTTTTAAAACCCACAATGGAGACCTAAATCAATCTGTCTAGAAATCCAGGGCTCTTATTCCCACACAGAGGATGAGCAGAAGATAAACAAGAGGATATCTGAGTTCCTCTGTTTATCATCTGGGTTAATCATTAAAATTGGGAAAAACATTTTTGAATAAAAGGAGAAGGAGAAGCGGCCACATGGAGAAAACATTCTATGGACTAGAGGAAGCCGCAGGAGCAGGACACTGATCTAATAAACAGCGACTGATATTGTCTTTATAGGGATTGGGTTCCGGGTTCGTGTAGTTCTTCAGAGACAGAATGTTTTGGCCGCGCTTGAAATAAAGTGGTGCTATAACTGGAAAGCCATCTGCCTTGAGGCGAACCGTAGCGCTGTGCCCTTACTACTTAATTAGCATATCAAAAAGGAACGCGGATGAATGATTTCTGATAGCTCTACCATAAAGCCGTGCTTTTCCAGGTCTCGTGGGTATTGGGTGTGGTGTTATTTCGCAGGTTTGTCGCAAACACAAGGCACAAAGGAGCTACTTTTCCCTCCTCGGGTGCAAACAGGAGATTCCCTTATAGCGCGAGGAACAACTAACAGTAGTGTTTCGAATCGCCTGAGGCCTGGACCGAGCAGTGGCCAAGGAGCACGCGCTGCCCTCACCTTGAGCTGCGGGCTGGAATATAAACACACGAGCGGCAGCACAACCACATGTTTTAGAGGAGAGCAAGTCAAGCACGAGCAACAATGCTAATGAAACAAAGAAGCTCTTTTAAAAAGTTGGGGGGTGAAATAAGCAGCATATGACGAACTTAAATAAAAGCACCAGCGCTAAATATATTTTCTCTTTGAACACTGTTACCATTACCTAATCGTCCCATGAATTAAGCGCTTTTAGAAAATGATCGGAAATGTCGAAAAAGCGACTGAAAAGATTAAAAAGGGGTTCAAGTAACTTTAAATGAACATTTTGTTCATTTTTTTTTACCCTACTCACATTACTGTGTGTTTAACCCTGCATTTGGTGCATTTCTCATTTTTCATTTCATGAGGAAAAAAAATAGACATCAGTGGAAATTCAATAGATCATCAAAGATTTATATTAGATATTTGGCTCGCTTATAGCGCATGATAAGGTTGATATTAGTGAGTCCCAACAATATGTTTTCTCACTGGCCTTTAAAGGATCTTGAAGCTACTCGTACTCACTGAGCTCGGAGATGCTTCCTACACAGGTGGCCAGTAACGCCTGCTCCAGCGTCCGCACCTCCATCTGCACACACGCTTCTTGTCTGCTCTCAGAACCTGGAGCGTGACCCTCAGAATATGGGCTGAAGTGCGCCGGCAGTGTGAGTTCGCCTAAAACACAAAAACACCACAATCAGATCCGAGAGAACGCTGTGTGGAAATAAAAACCTGTTCGAGAAAAGGGAACACCCACACTCGAGGGCAAATTGTGTGGTTCTAATTCTTCCTAATTATCAAGCGATAGAGGAAATGGAATAAAAAGGCACAGCCCAAAGATGCCATTCTAACCGATTATAACCGTGCACTTATTACTAGTTTTTCTAGGTCTGGCGTTATTACCGGTTAGTGAAGCGAACCGGTGGCCCATTAGAGTAATAAGTCACAAACGCAGACAGAGTGTCTATTAGCGATAAGGGAAGGAAGAGCTTTGAAGTCGAGCTGCAATTTTCTTTATAAAGGTCCCTGAGGGAGTGTGAACACAAAGCGATCCAATCCCACATCATCCCTTCTTTTTTTGTGTCTAAAGTATAAGCTATTGGGGCAATTTAGGTGCATCGATAAAGATTCCTACCTCAGAGTTTAAATCATGTCAAGAACCTGGCCTTTATTACAGCTTGACAGAGTGAGATGAAATGGATAAATCACTTGTAATTAGGGCTGTTTTCCAATGATTACTCCAAACGTTATTCAAGTATCAGATTTATTAATTATAATTTTATAAATAAATTATCAGATACGTTTTATTTATTAAAGAGTAGTACTAAATAAAAGAGCGAAAATATAAGACAGGCATCTTATTACGAACAAATAACTTGCCTGAATTGACGTCAATTGATCGATTAACATTTCATACATAAAACCAAGATATTGTTTATTCTTACTGGTTAATTAGCCGGTTAAGTTCAAATCCAGGCACTACCCCATTCCACCACTCCTAGGCCCAGAGCATGGCCGTTAAACCTCACCTGCTTAGTTACAAGGCGTCTTCCAAATCCCATATAGTTAAAGGTTATGGGCAGACGAAGATGATGACCAAACTTAATGCTGAATAAACTTGTTCGACAGTAGAGTAACTGGTTTAGGGCTTTAGTGAAACGGTTCTCAGTGAGAGTTGTAATTATTTAACCTCCTGCGTCGTAACCCCTTTCCCATGCTCCTCTCCAGAACATCTACTGATTCCACACTCAAGCTCCAATAAAGTCTTGAATCTGAAGCTGAACTAAATGGCAGATGATTGCCTCAGGAACATACGCCTACCTTTACTTTCCCAAGCTGCAGGGGATATAAAGCGATCTCCGAACAAAACAAGGCGAGCTTATGTTTGGTCTCTGATTTATGAACGATGTTCCAAGATAGGAACAACGGAGATGGAAGGCTTCGGGGGACCTTCTTTTAAACATGATTTAAAATCCATCTCTTTCTTTGGCAACTCTCATTCAGAAGGCATTCAAATGGATCAAACAGGGGATAAAGGAATGATTTTGTTTGCAAAATTAAAGGAAGACACTTGACCGTTCTTCCAGGCATGTGCAGTCAGTCACTGCACTCAGATGCTGGCCATTTGGGCAAAAGTTTGTGGACACCTGAGCATAAGAACTGCATGTGCTTTTTGAACATCCCATTCCACGTTTATTCTCCACCACTCACAGAGGAATATGTTCCATTAGATTTGTCCTACATTTACAGTACAAAATAGTACAAATTCAGTACAAATAGTGCTTTAAGTGTCTATCTAAGAATAAATTCATTCAGGTAGGATGGATTACAAACCTCATTGTCCTCATGGAACCACAGTGATATTAGTCAAATCAGGTACTGATGTAGGAAATGTGAAGGGGAATTAAAGGCCTTTTGACTCGTCACTTGTATATTACAGCACAGTGGGAAAAAACATTATACATTGGCACAGAAAGGGTTAAGGCCCACCAGGTACCAGGTCTTGAACCCCAAACCTGATTATAAACCAAGAGCTTTAACCACTGAAACACCACCTCCCCATACTACAGTTGGTGTAGCCACAATTCAAATTCATCCCAATACTTGGTAATATTCAAAATAACACACAAAATAATGTAAACGGAGTTTTTTGGGTCATGGATGGCATCTTGTGAATAAAAGATACTTTCCATTTAGAACAGGAAAAGTTTCTTCAAAAAAAATTCTCCCATACATTTGAATGATGCAGGAGGCTTTGAGTTCTGCTCCACCACTATCCTGCACAAACACGTCATGTTCACACACGACTGCTCTGTGAAGTTACTAAAAGAGCAATAATGGCAGGGGAAACAAAAACATTTAGATTCACCCAACAATTTAACACACACACACACACACACAAAAAAAAGAGAGTAGCAATTCACAGGTCACACACACGTGCTGAACCGGGAGTTGTGATCCGTTCCACCTCTGATCCAAAACATATCTTCATGGATTTGGTTTTGTGCACATGGGTATTGTGATGCTGGATTTGATTTGGGTCTTTTTCCATTGCTTAATATAAATGTATGATCATACTGACAGAACAAAAAAAATAGCTTTATGTCTGAAACATAATACAACCAATAAAATTGCATTAAACCTTCGCATAGATTTCAGATTGTAAGCACAAAAACAGCGGACTTTCATTTCGAGACCGCTCTGTGTACAGGGTGCCTCCATTTCACATGTGCTTCATATCATGGTTATTAGCTCACAGTCCAACTTTAAATATATAGTCATAAATCCCGCCAGCCTCGAACCCGTACAGCTGCTACGTATATGTATTCGCATAGTCTAAACACACGTTGGTTCGGTAAAGGTCACATGGGTTTCGATGAACCACAGGGCGTGCTGTACAGCTGGTCGTGTGGTAAACCCAGAGACCCAAACCCCTCCATCCACGCCCATCCTTCACCATCACATCCAAGCCAGTGCCGTTCCCATGACCAGCCGTTCCTACGCCGACAGCCCTGAGGTGAACGTGTGCGTCATGAACAGCCTCGTACACACGCACACACAGACGCACACACGCGTCTGGCCTCGTCGTAGCGGATTTAGAGAAAGGAAACGCATAGGGATAAGGAAGCGGTGAGGTTGCTCTTAGGCAGACTTCACTTTCAAACTACAAATCACACAGACCACTGAGATGAGAGGCTGGGAAATCAGTGTTAGTGCAGTGGGTCAGATCAGGGCTAGAGATGGTAGTGTGATGCACATTTGATTATGAAAGCAAGTATTGGAAAATAAAAGAATCAGGTTCTGACAACATCCTTCTTTATGAATACAAAGTGTCTCAAAATAGATATATTGTTATTAAAAACTGAATCCTTTCCAAGACTATAGTACTTCTATTCATACTTCTATAGTAAGTACTTCTATTCATCATGACACCTTTTATTGAATGGGATATTAACACACTGCAAGCGGCCATTGTGTCCTCCCAGTTGATCTGTTTGATGAGGGCCAGATTGTGATGGCTAGACGACCTGGTCTGCAGCTCTTGTCGGGTGTGTCGTGGTCTACAGTGCTCAGTATCTATCAAAAGTGGTCCAAGGAAGGAACAGTGGTGAAAGCTGTACTGTAAGTCATGGTTTTTTAAGCCAAGTATGTGTGTAAGAATGCCTCACCCCCACAGACACACACAGTAGAAGAAGTTTAATAATTTGGGGCTGTTTTGGAGCAGGGACGGTTGGAAACATTCATTGACATTTATGCAGAGTGACTTACAATTTTTAAGCAGCTGTGGGTTAAGGGTTTTTCTCAAGGACCAACTAGTGGCCGCTTTGTGATGCTGGGATTTGAACCTGCGACCTTTTAACCAGGAATCCTGAACTAACATGGCTACCATTCCATACATCAACAACATACAAGAAAGGAAGAAAGAAAAATTCCAAAAATGAATATATATATATATATATATATATATATATATATATATATATATATATATATATATATATACACATACACACACACATACATACACACACACACACACACACACATATATATATATATATTATATATATATATATATATATATATATAGATATATATATATATATATATATATATATATATATATATATATATATATATATATACTATATATATATATATACTATATACATACGTGTATGTATGTATGTGTGTGTGTGTGTATATATATATATATATATATATATATATATATATATATATATATATATATATATATATATATCTATATAATATATATATATATATAACATACACAGACATACTGTATATATAAATGGTGAAAAGTTGCAATGCAATTTATCAGTAATTTTATAAAGACGTTTAAAGTGACAATTGATTCTTTTTCCATTTTTCCAAACCCCCGTCAAATCCTGCCAAAATCCAAATCCTTTATACTGGATCAGCCATCATGTTTCAATTAATGTTAGCGAAATCCATCTACTCATTGCAGAGTGCTGGATGAGCACACTGGCTTAAGTTCGCATCATTGCCCAACATCATTTCCACAAAAGTAACAAATATAACAAAGCAGCAAGCCAACTCTTATTTTCCTGAAGTGGCTGATATTAAACTGGCTTGCATTCAGAGCCATGATCTATTTTTTTTAGAAGTATAACCCTTCAACATCTGAATTGCATCAAGTCTTTTCAAGCTGCATCTTTAAACACAATTATTTTTCCTCAGTGCAGCTTCGTCGGATTCAAACAGCGATCCACATTCAGATCCTAGATTCTAAACACGAGCGAATGTTTGTGCATGGGCTTTATTTCATGTTTTGGTTTTGTAAAAGAGCTTACTCTTTCTAGAACAATGCCTGAAAGAAACTCCACTCAAACCCCAAAACGCAGCGGGTCTCGTTTGCCTAAATATGAGTGATTAACCTATTTCCCTCTCGCGAGCAGCACGGTGTGAAAACACTAAGTCAGTCAGAGTGTAACTCCATGGTACAACAGTGGCGTTCTGAGCAGGGCACAATGGTGCCAGTGTGCGGCACAGGTAGGCTCAATCAGCCCTTGTGTTGCAGGCTGGGGTTTTTAGACAGTTCGGTCAATATGAACATGCAGGTTGGTTTGCCTACCCTGAAACACCAAGAGGGGAAATTAAGCAGGGATGTGTTTGCAGGGACTGTGTACTCACACAAGCCTGCATTTCTCCAGAGTATCCACCAAATGACTGAACGATCCTTTTGTGTGCATTTATTTTTCTATTAGAAGTGGAAAAACTTACATGGACAAAGGCTCTAGTCTTTTATAAAGCCTTGATATTTTTATTTTAGTGTGAATGTTATTTCATATGCTCTTTCTATACGTACATTTGTCTTTTTTTCATTCATTTACACAGCAGCTCTAACAATAACCTATAATTCAATGGGTACATTTATAATCACTGTTTTTTTTTATTTTTTATATATAATAATGAATAGTCTTATTGACATGGACCTGCATGACAGGCACTACAATTTATCTACACTTAAAAACAACGACGCAAGACAAGGGTCAGTTAATATTTATGAAAGAAGTATCCAGGTCTGACATTGGATAGCAAGTTTTTCTATTCAGCTTGGCAATTTTACTTTTATATACACACAAACACAAAAGTATTTAGACACCCGTCTTTTCCATTCGTATGGGGTTCTACCCGAAATTACATTGAGGATGCACGATTATATTGGGATAGGATAGCATTGGATTTTTACTTCATGTCAACTCAAAACTCTTACTGGAGTGGCTTCTATAGAGGCCTGACCTCCATCCTATTAAACGCCTTTGGAATGCTGACTGCACCCCAGGCTTCCTCACCTCACCTACAACCATGTGGCTAAACGAGCACGAATCTAAATCTAGTGGAACATCTTCCCAGAAGAGCGGGGGGGGGGGGGATTATAACAGCAAATAGAGATGAATTTGGGAACGGGGTGTTCAAAATGCATTTGCAGTTCGTCCACAAACATGGATGGATAGACCTGTGGCTAGACTGAAGGATTTAAACCACAACATTAAATGTGCCCAGACACTGTACCCTAGAACAACATTCCTCATTAGATATCATTCCTCAAATCCTAGGGAAAATTGTGGGTTAACGTCCCTTAGACCTGGAAATCGGAGGGTATATACCACCATTATAACCCTTCCAACCTCTTGCCAGCAATATCCTCTATGTCGAATATAAGGAAACAATTACAGACTGCCAAATGGTAGAGGGGTTTAAAGGGAACGAAGCCATGACTGTGGTGAAGGATGGGATGGAAATAAGATGAAGAAGAAGAAAAAAAAGCTAAGAATTCCATCCCAAACATCCGTAGTCATCCATTCAGTCTTCCAGACTTAAGCCATTTTTCACCAGGGCCGAAAAATTCAATCTTGAGTACATTTCTTTTCCGCCGAATCCGCCATGTTTAAGAAGCTGGACTTGGGGGGGTAAAACAGAAAGCAGAATCTGTCTATAATGAAAATATGGTGTAATTTCTCCAACACCATTCATCATGCTTTCCCCAGCTAACAGGGCTGTCGCTGAGAGACACGTCGATGTAATTAACACGTCAGTTTGAAACATTAATCAATGCGTGAGCCCTTTGCGAAGTGCAGTGTTAAAGAGGGATGACATCTGGTCATTAATATTTCAGGGTTAACCCAAAGGTGTAAATTAATATTACAAAATAAATAATGTGACATGTAGAGATTATGATACATGTCCCTGATTAAAGACACTTTAATGTGGAAATTTTAGAGCCCAAATAAAATACATCAATTTTTTTTTTAAAGGTTTGAGGGGGGAAAGAAAAAAAAAAAACACATTTGGTTTGCGTTCAGTTCACTTCCTGGCTCAAGAACCAAACCTGCTGACATACCTGCTGTTACTTATACCCTTCTGGGGCAAAGTTCATACCCATGGGGTGTTTCTTTCACCATGTCTAACTTCTACTCTCCTTCTCACCCTCTTTCTGTCAAGTGAAACATGCTCCCGGGGTACCATCGACAATGCTGTCCCTTTCTTTGTTCCAGATCCGAGACAAACATGGCGCCTGACCTAAATGTCAGGCTATTTCATTAATTGTAGAACCTCAATGAGATTACTGAGCGACTCTTGAATGAGGAGGATGGATTTGGACTGTAACTAATACAAACAGTCCACTACAACAGCTTAGTAACACCTTGTTAATGATTAGCATTGCGTTTAAGCAGCCATTAATGAACCTTTTACTGGACAGTAAACGTCAACAATTTTGCAATATATAATAACAAATTATAATAAACAATATTGAAAATATTGCAATTTATAATAATACATAATATATGCATGGACATTTAGGTTCACCCAGATGAGGACAAGTTCCCTTTTGAGACTCTCAAGGTTTTTTCTTCATACCATCTCAGGGTGTTTTCCTCTTGTCACTGGTTTGCTAAAATGGAATAAACATTTACGCAATAATGTATAACATTTTATGACATATTAATGTCTATAAAGCTGTTTTGGGGCAATGTCTATACATATCAATTCATTGTCACATGCAAAAACCTTATAAGAGTGAAAGTATGGTTAAACCTCAGCCCATATCTAGGTGGTACTGTTTCCCACCACCAAGTGATTAACACCTCATTTAACTTTTATTAGTTGCTAAGAACACGAGGAAGTCATTTATGTGTTATTCCCACACGTGTGCTCAGGAATAGTGCTGCGTGTGCGACTCGCTGCTCGTAAGAAACGTTTAAAAGGTGTTGGTGGCTTTCGATGTTTATGACGCACCTGTGGTTTGGTCTTTGCCCTCGTGAGTAATGTTGTATAAGACCCACAGGCACCCACTATGGGGTTAGTTGCAGGAGGTCATGGATATAATTAATGAACTGTTCAGACCCAGTTTGATTATTAATTAGCTGTTTGTAGACCCGAATCTATGTTTATTTTGAAACTAGCAGAGTGTGCGTGTGTGTGTGTGTGTGTGTGTGTGTGTGTGTGTGTGTGTGTGTGTGTGTGTGTGTGTGTGTGTGTGTGTGTGTGTGTGTTGTCTTGTATGTATGTATGTATGATCTATATCTATCTAGATATATCAAATCTATATATATCTATATATATATATATATATCTATATATATATATACATACACACATACATACATACACATACACGCACGCTCTGCTTGTTTCAAAATAAACAGACTCGGGTCTATATATATATATATATATATATATATATATATATATATATATATATATATATATATATATATATATATATATATATCTATATATATACTATATATATATACACACACACACACCACACACACACCACACACACACACACACACACACACACCGCACACATAAGCTCTGCTAGTTTCAAAATAACCATAGACTCGGGTCTAAAACACTAAACATACACGCATCACAGGAACACACACACACACACACACACACACACACACACACACACACACACACACACACACACACACACACACACACACACACTTATCCAGAGCGGCTTACAATTAACTATGAAGCTGAAGGTTGTAATGTTTGAAGTCTACATTTGACAAAATTTCAGATTCTTTCAAAGAAAATGTTCAGAATAAATAAAAAGTTTTAATAAAAAAAAAAAAAAAATTATAAGTATATTTTCCTCATGGGTTTGTTTTACTAATATTTTAATCCATGTTATTATCGTAATTTCTTTACTTTTGCAACCTTTACAAGGTTTACCTTACCTTGTGAACCACCACACTGTCACTAAAATAAAAATTAATCCCAGACTTTACTAACGTTGCGTTACGTCAAACTAGAAAGCTTATTGGAACACGGGAACAAATGGTGCTAAACAGGACACCTGACAAGCATGAGTCATAAAAAAAATCCACCAAAACAGCTGAGTTACCATATAAAACATAGAGTTGAGCCTTAGAATAAGGTGTGAGGGTTTCCTGTTTGCACCAAAAGAGGTGCCACTTCTATAAACTCTAACCCTATATTTAGATCCTATCACACCTCTCTGAACCAGGTGGCATTTGTTGAGAGGTGAGGAAGGTCAGAAGCAGGGAGATCAGCTGTCACTGCAAAATCTGCCTCTTCTTCACATTGTTAGACATTTGCCTAGGTCAGCTGGGATGGGGTACAAACAAAGCCTTGTATAAAACCAGTGGCTTTAGGAAAGAGTATTCATTCATTCATTCATCTTCTACCGCTTTTTCCGATCTTCCCTCGGGGAGCCTGTGCCCATCTCAGGCATCTATGGGCATCAAGGCAGAATACACCCTGGATGGAATGCCAACCCATCGCAGGACACACACACACACACATTCATACACTAGGGACAATTTTCCAAGGTGCCAATCAACCTACCATGCATGGTTTTTTTGGACCGGGGGAAACCGGAGAACCCGGAGAACAACCCACTGAGGCACAGGGAGAACATGCAAACTCCACACACACATGGCCAAGACGGGAATCGAACCCGGACCCTGGCGGTGTGAGGCAAACGTGCTAACCACTAAGCCACCGTGCCCCAGGAAAGAGTATAAATCCAGTAATTCTTATCTGACCGAATTGATGTCCAAGCTTAGCTTCAAAACATTATATGCCTGGAGTCTAATAAACACATTACTGGGTCTTTAACGTTTTTTCAGGGAAAAAAAATCCATACTAAACACTTTTATTCCATTGAACACTGTGGAAATGCTTCAATTTTGCTTCAATGTGAAGTTTAAGGATACCGGCCTGTGTAGGTTTTATGGGAGTAATTAAGCAGGAATGACGGCAAAGCGCAACACTCTGACCGAACTCTGGTTCCCACCACGAGCCAGTCGGACCAATGGGGCGACTGCACCTGTAACCCTTCAATATGCCAACTCTAGTGCAAATATCCGGCTAGCCATTACTGTCAACCTCAGAGTACCCACTGTGTACTCACAGGGATCACAACCTCCTCTTAGTCATTGCTCAGACGAAAAACAACAAGATCCCAGCCGCAGGGCATGCATACTCGACAATGCTGTTATCATCTGCAATCTGGGGTTTCCTGGTGTGGTCTAGTCACGGTCATGAACGCTAATCTACTCTTCCTACAATTAGATGTAAAGTTTTTTGTTTTTTTTTCCGGATTTAACATATGATTCTTTCCCAGTCATCTCTATGTAAGCATCTGAAACGTTATGCAGTATAAAATAAATTAAACCTGACTAATGAGATAAACAGGCAAGACTTAACTTACAGTGGTTTTCAGAAAAAAAAGCCTCTTAGTCAGAATTTGAAGGGAAATCCTTGTTTTTATAATCGGATTTGACAGGCTTCCAGGTTTCGGTGGGTTTAATATAGATTCAGCTGGGACCCGAGTTATAGCTCCAGCTATGACCTTTCATAATTTCACAGACTCTCGCATGCCATGCATCATAAATCTATTGCAATGAAAAGATCCAAACAGTTCTGAAGTACTCATAATGCTGAAACACTACCTAGACTAGCTATGTGCTTACTGATAAAGAGTGAAAGTTTCATGGAAAAACACTGAATCAAACGGTAAGTCCATAACTAAACCATTAAAGATAATTTAATAAAAAAAAAAAAAAAGTCCCAAGTCACCTTAAAAACAATTATTATATAAAATATGAATGAACAAGACTGTGGAGTCTCTCACACACGAGAAAATGGGGCCATTCTGTTACAGGATTTGGAGAGGTCACTTAGGACTTAAAGACTTCCAGATGTGGGCCTGTTCAGTGTATGAGAGAGCTGCTTTTGTATGGAAGCGAATGTGCCTGCATGTCTCAATCTGTTCTCCATAAGAAGTGGTGGCACCGCTCGCCGAGCCACTAACCAACCACAAACATATGCCAGCAATTAATAGGCTTGTCCTAATGCACGGTATACATACGATGTGTGAAAATGGATTTGTGAAGCTCATCGACAGATTTGTGGTCTTTAAAGCAGTTTCAATCAAAAAGTGGCCACTTGATATTCGGGTTTTAAAAAGGTATTAATATAGAAGTTCACCTGTGGGAAGAAATATAAATGAGGACTTTTTTGCCCAGCCAACCTGTCGTATTCAATCACACTGAAAGCAAATGTGTGCGTGTGTGTGTGTGTGTGTGTGTGTGTGTATGTGTGTGTGTGTGTGTGTGTGTGTGTGTGTGATTCAATTAGGCACAAAAAAGTCAATTCTCTTTGGAGAGTCATTAAAGTTACATTGAATTGGCACGAAACCTGGGAGCACTCATCTCATTAATGCCTTTCAGCATAATACTTGGGAAAGGATGGAGAAGGACGTGAAATACGTGCATTTTCCAACACATCAACATACAGTTCCATTTTTCCTGAGTCATTCTTCCACATGTTTTCCTTAAAGCACTATAATGCAGACCACTTTGCACTGCACAGAAACCAGGTCTAAATACAAATTTACACCAGAGCCAAGAGAGAACATTGTGATGCCATTTCAATCCCCTGCGCCTCTGGTCTCTTTCGCTCACTGCATTTTGCTTACTTTGCCATCCGTGTACAGCTCGGCACAAAACGCGCATGGCAGAACAATGGGCTTTTGTGTCCACGTTCTCTGTTCAGGGAATGTTCGGATGTACAGTCTAAGACTCATTTGTTGCTACACTTGCATCAGCTTCCTTTTCACCAGCCATTAATAGAAATCAACTACATAATAGGACCACTAATGACAGGATATTATATGTGAGACAGGCCATGCTGAAAATGTCACAGAGAATGATAAAAGTGACACGTGGATGCCAATCCAGTTTAAGCAGTCACAATAGTCACACACCTTCCCATTTAATGTTTGTTCTTTATTTCCATCACTATTTACATTGTAGATTCTCACTGAAGGCATCACAACTATGATTGAACACGTTGAATTATATAGTAAATAGGAGTGATGCGCCAGATGACCTGGCCTCCACAGTCACCTGACCTACAGCCGACTGAGATGGTTTGGGATGAGACGGAGTGTAGAATGAATTAAGCCACCAAGTTCTTCAGGACTGTTGGAAAACCATTTCAAGGTGACGACCTCATGAAGCTCATCGGGAGAACACAAAGAGTGTGCAAAACAGTAATCAAAGCAAAGGGTGGCTATTTTGAAAAATCTAAAATATGATATATATATAGCATGCTCTCCCCGTGCCTTAGGGGTTTTTTCTCCGGGTTCTCTGATTTTCTACCGGCCAAAAAACATGCACGGTAGGTTGATTGGCACCTTGGAAAATTGTCCCTAGTGTACGAGTGTGTGTGTTAATGTGTATGTGTGTGTGTCCTGCGATGGGTTGGCATTCCATCCAGGGTGTATCCTGCCTTAATGCCCATAGACCCCTGAGATAGGCACAGACTCCCCGTGACCCGAGGGAAGATCGGATATAGCGGTAGAAGATGAATGAATGAATGAATGAATGAATGAATGAATATATATATATATATATATATATATTAGATGCACTATATTTTATTATACAGGAAGTGATGAATAAATTCTGACTACTATTTGTTATGTTGATTCATTTCTCTTCGTTTTCTCGAGCGTATTCTCGCAGCACCCCTCCTGCTTGATGAATATGACGAATCACAACACTACAGATACAGAGGCGTGTCCTGAACCGAACAGAAAATAGATTAACATGGCAGAGTTGGAGCTGCATCTTTCTGAAGACTGAACAGGAGCAGTGGTTAAGGCTCTGTGTTACTGATTGGAAGGTTGGGGGTTCGAGACCCGGTATCACCAAGCTACCACCCTTGGCTTCTTGACATGCATCATGGCTGATCCTGCGCTCTGACCCCCAGCCCCCAAACAAGCTGGGAAATGCGAAAAAAATAATATCACTGTGCTGAAATGTATATGTGACAAATAAAGGCTATTAAGCTATCTATAATGCATCATTGGTTATGCATCGAGATTCAAAGCTCCCCAATATATTTATATAAACTCCAACCCAATATTTATACGCACACTCATTCCTAACAAGGATATATCATAATCTAACTTTTGTAATAGATACCACTTTTTGAACCGTCACCCATTTGAGACATTTTGCAATTTTGAGAGACTAATCCAGTGCAATTTACAGTTATCACATTCATAGAGAAATCTAGGATTAAGAGCCTTACTAAGAGGCCCTGCAGTGGAAGGTTGGCTGTGCTGGGATTTCAACCCATGACCTTCTGCTCAGAAGTCCATCTTAATCACACTTATCTAGACACGAAGATTCCACTTGTTTCCTACAAGACTTTGGATTATTTTACTTTTCATTTGCATGCACTACTGGAAAAAAAACCCCAGAATGACATGACCTGCTAATGCAGCACCAACAACTTTGACATGTAATCAACCCTTATAAGGTTTTCTCCTCACCGTTGGCGTTTTTCCCGCAGATCAGATGCTCATAGTTCTGCAGGAGGCCGTACAACTCGGGGTCACCGTTCACTGCTGCTTCCAGGGCGTCTGCTGGCACCGGATACCCGAAACGACCCGCGTCACACGCTGCCAGCACCCGGACACCGATCTCCTCCATGAGAGTCTCCATGCACGAGGCGAGGCAGATCGCGGCGTGCTCATGGACGCGCACCGACACGCGGGTGTCCACCATCCAGCGGAAGAAGCGGCCCACGGACAGGACGAGGCCGCAGCGTGACGACTTGCTCGCGCGCAGAGGCTCTCCGGTGCTCATGCTGTACAGGGACATGGCGCGGGCAGCGGCCGAGACGCACGCGTCGGCGAGCGGCCAGCTGAGCACGAGCTTCGCGGCGCTCTGCACTTCGTGGCGCGTGCACCGGCACCGCAGCACGCTCAGCCGCTGCGCCTCGCGCGCCACGCGCAACAGCGGCCGCCGCAGGAGCAGGGACACGGCGCGCGCGACCTCCGGCCGGGCCGCGCGCTCCTCCCCGGAGACCTTGCGCAGCACGCGGTCCACCTCCGCGTCCGTCCAGGGGAATTCTTCGAGCTCCGGCAAACGGGGGCACCGAGCGAAAATGTCCTCCGGGTCTTCCGGGACGGTGTTTACGGAGTCCCAGCTGTCGTTGCGGCTGTTGGTGGAGGCGGAGCGGCGGCACCGGTACGCGGCGGAGGTGAGCTGCGAGTTGGACTTGGACGAGGAGAGGCTGAGCGAGTGGTACGAGTCTCCCGCGCCATAACCCGAATCCAGCGTCAGATCCTCCAAGGTTTTCAGGTTAACACTGCTTAAAGCTGCCATTGCGCCTCAGCTGGCCGTCAGATCCTCCAGCGTCCAAGTGCGTGCGCGCATACGTATACTTTCCGTGCAACAACCTGCGCGTGACCCAATGTTTTTGGGGGAAAGTTGGAGTCAAACAACAGCTGAAAAGTGTGGTAGGAATCAGCTGAGGACTGAGCCAATCAGACCGCGCCATTCTCTCAGCCAATCAGATACCAAGCATGCAAGGACTCCAGGCCTTAGTGTTGTGATTAGTGATTAGTGACGAATCTTTTGGATCGGAAATAAAATAGAACATTTCGTTTTCAATAAGCAGATCCTCCAACACTTCTACATACAGCAATGGTGACTATAATTCCAATAATTAAATATGTCAGCTAAAAACAAATGAATAAACTGGATAAGTACAGTATAAATACTAATACTGTGGCATTAGTATTTTGTCTCTTAACTCACATACTGTAATTATTCATTCATTCATTCATCTTCTACCGCTTTATCCGATCTTTGCCTATCTCAGGCGTCTATGGGCATTAAGGCAAGATACACCCTGGATGGAATGCCAACCCATCACAGGGCACACACACACACACAATGACACATACACACATTCATACACTAGGGACAATTTTCCAAGGTGCCAATCAACCTACCGTGCACGTTTTTGGACCAGGAGGAAACCGGAGAACCCGGAGAAAAACATGCAAACTCACACACACACATGGCCGAGACGGGAATCGAACCCGGATCCTGGCGGTGTGAGGCGAACGTGCTAACCACTAAGACCACCGTGCCTCTACTGTAATTATTATAAAAAATAATGTCAATGTTGGGAAAAATCTGATCTATTGCATTAGAAGTCTACGAGAGCCAAGTGATAAAATGCCCAGAGTAGAGAATTCATTTAATGTACTGCACGCTGTATACGGGAGTCACGTGGTAAAAGAATGAACCACTGCTGTACTTGACCTACAGAGGTTGCTTTGCGCGTGCGCGTACAATAGAAACGATAATCATCTAATAAACGAATCATCTAATATTTCATTTCAATATCAGATTTATATTAGAACATCATTTCTTCCACCTTTAGGAATAAATAAAAAGAACACATATTTTGTAAACAGGATCTCAAGCAAATATCATTTTGTAAACAGGATTCATTCTTATTACCATTCTTGGTCAATTCCACTTTTATTTCGAAACTTTTTCCATATTTATTTTGAAAGGCAGCTCATGACGCAATGTCACTGTTTTTACAGCCTTTACAGCCTCGTGGTGTTTTGAACTTGGCTGCAAATAATAATAATAATAATAATAATAATAATAATAATAATAATAATAATAATAATAATAATAATAATAATCAGCAAAACGAAGAGCAAACTGACACATCTACCAAAGCTTCGGGGTTTAGAAGGTAGTGTGAAATCTCAGGAATTCGTTAAAAACCATCTGATGTTCCTGTAAAATATCTTTAATACAGTCAAATGAAATACAGTCGAATATAACTTTAATAAAGTCCAGTGAAAACCGGGCAATCGTTGGACAATCAGAGCTTTCATTTCAATGGAACATCACTGATCATGACATCTGATGTAAATGATCCTTGATTCTGATACATTTTGGAAATAAATGTATTTTTCCCGACTGCAGTTATGAAGCCTGAAATATGAGGGTTTACACAGACCCTTAAAGTGAAAATACAGTTTTAAACACTCTTTGCTTCATTCATTACTTTTTCCATTATTTATTTTTCCATACATTTCATTTTTATTTCAATGATCCTGCAATGATTTTTTTAAATGAAAGAAATAGACAACAATAAGTTCAGGTTTGCATTGTTAGGAGATCGCCCTCTTGTGGGAAAACAGCGGTATAACTTCAAAAGAAATGAATCCCAGTGAACTTCCACATTTATTCTTGAAAACAAGAAAATAAAAGAATAGGTAATGAATGTACGTCCTTTACATACTCTACAAACAATTTCACAGAAATTATCCTTTGAACATGGCATCAGCGACCACCACGATGTGTGATTTTTCTTTCTTTTTCAGACATATTTTTATTTATAATATTAATAATAATAATAATAATAATAATAATAATAATGATATACATTTTTAAAATACGTTAAGGGCAGCAGTTCAGCATTTTGGCACCTTTCTACAGTGCTTGTATGTGTGTGTGTGTGTGTGTGTGTGTGTGTGTGTGTGTGTGTGTGTGTGTGTGTGTGTGTGTGTGCTGATGGAAAGAGAGCGAAATGGAGAGAGAGAGAGAGAGAAAATGCAAAATCTTTGGGGGGACAGGGGTTGGCAGAAAGAATAAGGAGAGGGAGGGAGGGAGGGAGAGAGAGAGGAGAGAGAGAGAGAGAGGGAGAGGGAGAGAGAGAGATAGAGAGATGGTTTGTCATGTGAATAAATTACCCAGAAAAAAAAGGAAAGAAAGATACAAAGATACAAGAGAAAAAGATACAACTGTACACAAATAAAATTTGAATTGTTTGCCACAACTGGAAAGAGAGAGAGAGAGAGAGAGAGAGAGAGAGGGATTAAGAAAGAAGAAAGACAGAATATGGGGGGGTAGGAAAAAGGGTGGGGTAAGTGAGAAACAGAGAATACAAGAGAGTGACAACGGCGGAGAGAGAAAGAGAGAGAGACAGAGAGTGAGAGTATGGGGAAAATGAGAGGAAAAAGACAGAAAGAAAATACAAGTGAGAGTGAGAGATAGAGTGGAGGGGTGAGAGAGTGAGAGATAGAGTGGAGGGGTGAGAGAGTGAGAGTGAGAGATAGAGTGGAGGGGTGAGAGAGTGAGAGTGAGAGAGAGAGAGAGAGAGAGAGAGAGAGAGAGAGAGAGAGAGGGGGGGGGCAAATCTTTACAAGTACAAATGTAATGTAAATGTCAGAGACAGAAAGAAAAGGTATGAGAGAGAGAGAGAAAGATAGAAGAGGATTGAGAGGAGAGGAGAGGAAAAAAAGCACATGTTGAATTATTTGTCACGTCAATAAATCACTCATAACAAAAAAACTGAGAGAGAGAAAGAAGGGGAGGGGTGGCAGGAGACGGGGAGAAAGAGAGAGAGACAAAGAAAGACAGATACAATTGTACATGTATTTGTTGGACCAATAATGCATGTGAAAACTGAGAGAGGGAGAGAGAGGGAGTGGACGAGAGATGTAAAGGAGAGGGACTGAAAAAAGGGCCATTTTTGTTGACACCATTTCTAAAGAAAATACAGTTTTCTGTTAATAAGCACCGATTTTCCCCAAAATAATTATTGAACACATCCAACCAGTAATAATTGACATTATAATAATAATAATAATAATGATAATATTATAGAATACCTGAGCACTCACACTCCTCCCAAACACACAGAATGTTCAGAATGTCCAGAACTCTGGCCACCTCTGAAATGTGCTTCTACTGGCACATTGTACAGTCATTCCCCAAAATCTAGAAAAGCGTGCTGTCGTAAATCGGTCCAGGCCGCGGCGCTCTTGAGTTCCAGCATGTAACATCTGTGTAACTGACCCCAGTGTGTTTAAGGCTGGCTGGCTGTGCTTTGGAACTCTTCAGGCACCTTCTGAAAGGCTGGAGAAACGGGCTCCGTCTGATTCAGCCGACCAGAGAATCCCAGGTGGCTAGCCTTGACTGGCTTTCTTTATAGGAGTGTTCCACATGCCCCGCTTGGAGTGGTAGTAGTGGTAAAAGTTCCGCAGTCTCAGTCTTTCCACCTCCAAGCCGCTCTGCAGGACCCTGATAGCACAGAGACACAGAGAAGGACAAACACTGTAGATCTTTTCGCTGTTGTAGAGCCAAATTGTGTACGTGAAACATGCAGAGAGAAGGAGTGGAGGAGATAGAGGCAGGGATGTAGAGGAGGAGAGAGATTGAAAAAATAAGACAAAGCGATAAATATACCATTAACAAAGAAAATACAGTTTTCTGCTAATAAGGCAGGATACACCCTGGATGGAATGCCATCGCAGGGCACACACACACAACTCACACACACACTAGGGAGAATTTTCCAAGGTGCCAATCAACCTACGGTGCATGTTTTTGGACCAGGGAGGAAACCGGAGAACCCGGAGAAAAACCCCCTGAGACACAGGGTGAACATCCAAACTTCACACACACATGGCCGAGATGGGAATCGAACCCAGACCCTGGAGGTGTGAGGCGAACGTGCTAACCACTAAGTCACCGTGCCACTCAGACACTTCTTGAAGTCTTGAAGGTTATAAATGCCAGAAAGAAGCAATTTTTAGTCAATGGATCCTTTGCTCCTTCTTGTGGATGCTCTTTAGGTTAGTGCAGTGCTTCTCAATTATTTTCAGTCATGATCCCCCTTGGGGTTTTTCTCCGGGTTTTCCAGTTTCCCCGGTCCAAAAACATGCACGGTTGGTTGATTGAAACCTTGGAAAAATTGTCCCAAGTGTATGAATGTGTGTGTGTGTGAGTTTGTTTGTGTGTGTGTGTGTGTGTGTGTGTGCCTTGCAATGGGTTGGCATTTCATACAGGGTGTGTCCTGCCTTGAAGCCGAAGACGCCCGAGGTAGACACAGGCTCCCCGCGACCAGAGAGAGAGGACGGATAAAGGTGTACAAGATGAATGAATGAATCTCATTCATACAACTGAATGACTGAACCTCAACACCTTGTGATGATCTAATGCGTTAACCTTGACCTAAAGCCACCGATGTCGAGTTTGCCTGAGAGCCGAAAAGAGCCTAAATGCGGACCCCAAAACGAACTTGAGTTTAGAAATAAAAACCCTGGTATGATTGTTTCTTACCTGTCCAAGAACTCCCAGTCCTCTCCTCCCCAGCGGTCCTTGAACTCCTCAGTGTTCATTCCACCAATCTTGTCAAAATCAGATTTATAAATCCCAAACAGGCCGAAACCATTGACCTCCCAGTAGCCTGAGAAATGGAGATTAAGACGTGAGCACTATTTTAACAGTTATTTTATGCTAGCAACCACAATATGCTAGCAGCCTATTTTATGTTAGCATGCTAATGTTAGCATGCTAAAATCATAGTATGTTTATCAAAACTCTATGTTACCAACAATTTTGTTAGCAATCACTGCATACATTTACTAACTTATTCACAACACTGGTGATGCTAAAAGATTATCGATAGATACTTAGCAAACTAAATAAGAAACTAAAGCTACACTCCAAGGTAGAATCACTAAAATCTATTTAAGGTGGTTTTTTTTTTCATGAATTTCAAGATTTTTTTCTTTTTTACTTTGTAAACCATAAATGTTCTATTGTTAACTATTTGTTTAATAATGTAACGATTGTGATGGTTGTTTTCTTTAGCATTTATATAAAAAAAATTTTCTCTGCTCATGGTTATTAAAAATTTAATACATGGTTATTGTATTATAATACAACATGGTTATTAAAACTTTACTACACCGAAATGTATGAGCTGAGTGAATCTAAGATCATCAGTTTTTGTCTCTAGTCTGTTTTAATTGATTGATAGAACAAACCACTAATCATATATATTTTTAGCACTACACCCAGGAAACTGAAACCATTAGCCCAGTTACCGTCTGGCTCCAGAGGTGAGCTCCCGCAATCCAGCCTCATGACAATGGGGGCAAAGGCGAGTCTGCCTTCCACACAGTGCTTCCTAATGCTCTCCAGGATGCTCATTGGAAAATGAATATGCAGATCACACAGGAATACGATGCTGTGGCTATCCTGAAAAACACGAGACCCGAAATGTGATTTCCGCAAAACATATGTGGTCATTTTTAGCAGGAAAGGAAGTGTATGTGCTTACTGCTATGGTGTCCACCCCCATCTGAAGTCCAGAAGATCTCTCAAAGTTTCCTTCACGTCTCAGATACTCATACCTGCATGCACAGCATAATAGGAAAGCACTATTAATTAAAGTCCTGCATGACAGAGGAAGCCTCTGAATGGTGTTCTTCCTACATGGGCGGGTTGAAGTCGACCTCAAGCCTCGAAATGCTGTAAATAGAACAGAGCAGGAAGGCAGGAGCTCACCTGGGCACTGTGCTCTCCTTCAGGGCCTGCTCTACATCCATGTCTTCACTCTCGAAATCCACAATGATGATGCTAAAGTTGTCATCTTTGGTCTGCCGGTGCAGGAGTTCCATGTCGGAGATGAACTGCTGAACCCAGCGTGCCTGGTTCTTCACTGCCAGAAACAGAACATTCAGGTCAAGAGTTACTTTATGATTATGTTTTGGAGAGGAGTAAAAAAAGAAACCAGCTACCAAATATACAGAACAGTACAGTATATGGATACAAGTGACTTTTCTAACCATATGTGGTTCTTTATATGTGGGATTAGGTATCTTAATGGTTAAGGCACTGGGCTACTGATCAGAAAGTTGGGGGTCTGAACCACGCCATCACCAAGCTGCCACTCTTGGGCCCTTGAGCAACGTCCTTAACACCCTGTGCTCTAGGAGGGGGGGGGCGGGGGGGGGGGGGGGGGGGGGGGGGGGGGGGGGGGGAGGGGGGGGGGGGGGGGGGGGGGGGGGGGGGGGGGGGGCTGTATCATGGCTGACCCTGCACTCTGACCCCAGCTGGGATATGCAAAGAAACAATTTCACTATGCTGTAATGTATATGTGACAAATAAATGCTATTCTTCAGTTCTACCTTCCCAAACTGTTATAATAAATCTTTATAGTTGTATACCTTGTGTTGTGTCAATACAGTAGTTTTGAATTTTTCCTTAATTTGAACTAGGAAACTTAAACCATTTCCAGAAAGACTATACTGCACCCAGATCAATGAAGATATGCTTTACATATCACGGGGGAGGAAGGAGAGAGGAAGTGGCCGGAGAGGAAGATCCTTGTCCTGAGGACCGTTGTGATGAAATATACCACTGATTCCACCCTTCCTCAGTTCATCTACATCAGTACCTGACTTTACTCACAGCGTATGGCTGAGTGAACATCTTCTGACTGAACAGTGGAGGTTATTATGCTTGGAAGTTGTTTATATTTCCATGTATTTCTAGGAAATGTTACCCATCGCCAAAAACTCTCACTGAAATACACTGGTGTATGGTAAATTTTTATTGAAATCCATCCATCTGTGGGCATCTTGGCAACACTTCTGGCTAGATATTTTCAGTCAAAATAAACCGATCACACAGAACATTATAACCACCTGCCTAATATCCATCGAAACATTAACAGCATGGACTTCTTCAGCAACCTGAGCTACAGGATCACACGGGCCAACCTTCGCTCCCCACGTGCATCAATGAGACACGATCCTGTTAAAGGTTCACCACTGTTCCTTCCATGGATCCCATTTGATACGATATTGACCAATGCAGACTGGGACACATGCCACATGAGATGCTCTCACCCAGTCATCTAGTCGTCACAATTTGGCCTTTTTTTTAAATAAAAAAATAAAACTAGCTCAGAACCTTACGCTTGCTCATTTTGCTTGTCATCCTGATTCTATCACATTCATTTTGAGGACAAAATGTTCACGTTCTGTCTAATATATCCCACCCACAAACAGATGCCATGATGAAGTCCCCACTCACAATCACAGTGTTATTAAGACCTCACTGAATATGGAGCCGTGGAATCCATAATAGGGGCTGGTGAAGCTGGTCTACTGTGCTCTATTTAGTAACCAATGATTAAAAAAGTCAATTGTAAAAATTCCTTAATATTATGTGGTAGCGTTAAGTGATAGCTCAGTAGATAAGGCTCTACGTTACTACTTGAAAGGTCAGGGGTTCTATCACCAAGCCGGCATTTTTGGGTCCTTAAGCAAGGCCCTTAACCCTCTGTGCTCCAGGGGGTGGTGTATAATGGCTTACCCTGTGCTCTGACCTCGGCTTACTGACATGGGTGGGATATGCAAAAAGAAGAATAGACTTGTGACAATAAAAATCCCACTTACAGTGATGCCGCAGTGGTAACAGTGGTATTACTTTAAGCACTAAATAGCGTAAATAGCGTAATCTATTGTTCACAAATGGATTTACATGATTTACAATAAACATATAACGGTTGATTGACCAACTGTCCTGGAGAGAAGTAAACCCTTGTTCACGACGCTGCTGAGCAGGTAGAATCTTAATATTAACTGCAGCAAACAACGTTATCTGGTTCAAAACATGACGTTAACTGAAACAGATGTTAGCTGAGGTACCACTGTATTTTATTTATGATATCTAATCCTTAAAAACATCAAGTGGATTAGACTCTGGATGTTTTTCTGGGTTGATCAATGTTGATCATTTTCCTACCACACCCACAAGTTTTGCACGTAAGAGACCTAAGAGAACCTAATGGTGAGGAGGAATCACATTATGACATTACATTATATATATATATATATATATATATATATATATATATATATATATATATATATATTGAGACAAAGTGCTGTTCAAAGTAATGCTGTGCCTAAGCTTCATTCAACTCACACAGCTACGCTGCTACAGTAGATGATCGACTGAAACCTGTTCATAAAAATCCCAATGATTCATTTGTAAAAATCCCTCGCTGTAGATATTCATGTTTAATCCAGGATAAGATTTGAGCTCATGGAAAATAAATGATATATACCTGGGACCACGATGTGCACCATGACGTCATGCCGCCATTGGAGCATCATAGGCTGGCAGAGCAGCGGTTTCGGCCAGTTGCCTCTCCAGGACTTGGAAGACCTGGACTGTGCGCTGGAGCTGCTTCCGGTTGGTGGTTTCGAGGGCACCGCATGGGCAGAAGGAGTGGCGATTTCCCTGCTCTCTACGATTTCTTCATGGCGGCTGCGCTGGTGAAGGAAGTAGATGTACTCGGACAGGCGCACCACTCTTTCCCCGGCCTCCATCAGCTCCAGCTCCACAAGATAACGACTTCCCCGTGCTGGATCTCTGCGCTTCTCGACATTCACAATGCGGCGGAGGGAGTAGATCCTGAGAGAAGAGGCAGAAAAATCAGCAACACCAAACCTCATTTATATACACACATAACTGTGAATCAGTATAGGATTACAATGGGGAAAAAAATATTTATTATTTATTCATTTATTACATATTTATTGTTCTTTTTTTTTCTTGGTTTGCATCTTGAATTTTTTATTTGTTTGTATCTAAAAAAGTTAGTATAAATATTACTGAAATTTTAAAATGTACATAATAAGTATTTACAGAAAACTAAATATGAATAAAATATAAAAATGATAATCAAGCAAAGCAAAAAAAAAAGATGAAATATTATAAAAAACAAATAATTAGAAAAATTGTAAAAGGTCTAATTACTAATAAATAAGTCAAATAAACTAATGAATTAAATAAATGTAAATAAATCCCTTTTAATAGTAATACATATGATGTTATTTATTAATACAAGTACAAGTACATTTCGAGCCCCGGTATCGCCAAGCTACCACCCTTGGGTCCTTGAGCAAGGCCCTTAAGCCACTGTGCTCCAGGTGGACTGTATCATGGCTGACCCTGCGCTCTGACCCCAACTTCCAAAGAAGCTAAGCTAAGCTAATGCAAAGAATATGCAAAGAAACAATTTCACTTTGCTGTAATGTATATGTGACGAATAAAGACTATTCTATAAAGACTATTCTAATACAATATGCTATCATAACATAATATGCGATGGTATTAGAATAGCCTTAATTTGTCACATTTTTACATTATAGCACAGCAAAATTCTTTCTTTGCATATCCCAGCTTGTTGTTGGGGTCAGAGCGTAGGGTCAGCCATGATACGGCGCACCTGGTGCACAGAGGTTTAAGGGTCTTGCTCAAGGACCCAAGGGCGGCAGCTTGGCCTTACCGGGGCTCGAACCCGGATCTTGCGATCAGCAGCCCAGCACCTTAGACCACTGAGCTATATTGCATAATACTACAATGTGCTAACAAGTTCTTTATAATTATGTAGGGAGGTGGTAGCTCAGTGGTTAAGGAGAAGATTGGAAGATTGCAGGTTCAAATCATCACCAAGCTCCCAATAGTGGGCCCTTGAGCAAGGCCCTTAACCCTCAATTGCTCAGTTGTATGTCGCTCTGGATAAGGGCGTCTTCCAACTGCAGTTAATATACAAATCCGCTAAAGATACATTACAGTATAAGAACAAAGTACAACACCTAATGCACAATGCACCAATAACTGGGACGGCAAAGCTCCTCTGAGCTATTGTGTAATAGCGAAAAAGTATAGAAGAAGAAGAAGAAAAAGGACAGAGTGAGGAAGAGGAAGAGATTCATAGGCGAAAAGGGGAGATATATACGTAAAAGAGTCAAAGTGATGACTCAGCACTGAACAGCAGGCGCTGCTTTACATGTGAAAGTTTGGTGAGATACAGAATGATTGCGTCTCTCATTACGGTAATGTTGTATAGATGCCCTGTCGAGGGAAAGAGCTAGTACATATTTGTAAAACGAATTCCTGCTGCTGCTGTAACGGAGATAGAAGCAACATCAGGGTTGTTTCTTTTTTTTTTCCCCAGAAACATCAACACTGCAGCTACAAAAAGGTGCGCTCACCTTTTGTTGTACCTGTTTATCCGCTCTACATACTGCGAGATCACTTCCAGAACCTCGCTCTCAGCCAGCTGCAGATTTCCCGACACGTTGCATCTCAGGTCGTTCCAGTCGGACCTGAGCAGCTCGAAGTCCACCGGATTGACGCTGAAAGTGCGCTGCCAGTTGATGGCCTCCTCGGTCCAGCCGGGTCGAGCCTCGTCGTCTTCGTAGCTGTATTCGGATGTGCCTCCGTCTTTCAGCTCGGCCGCATCCGTCTGCTGCGACTCCTCCACCATTTCTGAAGCTTTGGTGCTCCGGATCTGCCTTTTCTCAGACGGGTCCGGCCCTGTAAGGCTTGAGCTCGATGGAGGAACCTCTGTTATGAAGGACGGTGGAAAATCCTGCACTTGTTGCACGGTAGGTGAGAGTTTACTGTGTTTCAGCTGCTGTAAAGTTGATTTATAGTCCAGGTTTGGCCACCAAGCATGCCCCCTTTTCATGCCTTTCCACCTCGAACTGAAATCCACGAGCTTTTTGCCGCTTGCGGTTTGGTACAAAAAGACCCCAGGGAAGATCTCCACCGGCGGCTTAGGTGTACTTTTGAGCGGGTGTGGTTTATCGGCCTTGCTTTTGCTCGACTTTGAAATCTCTAGATGCGCCTCGTTTCTGAGAATATGACTCGCCAAAGTATAAAGCGAGGATCGCGGGAAATTCTTCTGCCTTAAAGGCGTGATCTTGTTGCTTTGCTGCACGGGGCTCATATGAAGCCAATTTAAAGATCGCCGCGCGTGGAATTGTAGCACGGGATGATCAGCTTCTTCTGGACTCTCTGTACGGTCCGGGGGAGTCTCATGTCCTGCGTCCATACTGCGCCTCTGCTGCCTAAGCTGCCTCTCTTGCTGTAGTCTTCGATGTTCTTCTTCCAGTGGAGCATGTATACGCTGGCCTTCATCCCTCACACGGTCTTCTCCTTTATACCTCCTTCCGGCTCGTTTGGTTTTGAAACGCGAGTATACGCGCTCCTGGGTGAGTCTTGGACCCTTGGAGTCTCGGCCTGTTTGGTCTTTACTGGAGATGGTGGTAAGCGACGCACTTGAGAGCTGATCAGACATGCTAGCGTTACTCGTTCTTCTGGCTGGATGGTGATTAGAGTTGAGTGAGTCTTCTTCTAGATCTACACCCTCTTCTTCCTCGAGGAAATCTAAAAAAGAAGAAAAAAAAGGGAAAGTCGTGTTTGAAATTCATTATCGGGCCTAACTAATGGGGCATCGTTAATGCTGCGTTATTCCTGGCATTCTGCCATCCTTCTACCACATTCAAGCGCGATCGCATATGCAGTGTGCTTTTTTTCTTTTTTTTTTTTTTTGCTTTTTAGCAATTATCACAAACACAGCTGTGATATCCTCATCTCTGAATGATGAGATTAGCCTCAACCAGATGAAGCCAACTGTTAAATTCCCCTCATGGAAGTGTTTCGCGCGATGTCACAACACACCGTCAGGATTCGGAAGGAAAAGAGGCGTGTTGTCGTCCTCTTCATCCATCTTCATGTATTTATAGAAGCCGAACCTGTTCGGATAAAGGACAAGGTGAAACCTCCCTCACTCACTCATTTGTGGCCTTTGTAATCATGATAATACCATCATTTTATTCAGTCGCTTGGGAGCGATTCGCAACACCAGCAATCAGAAAAACACATCAGATGGCTTACAAAAGCCTGTCATTTCCTCAGTATCATAAATTCATCTCTCGAAAGTAAGCAAATGAACATCTCGTTGCCATTAGAAGTCCTTTTTTCCATTGGTAACACAAGATTGTTAAAATGTTTTGTCAGTACAGTTTCAGTTTCAGTATTCTATGTACGTAGATGTAACTACGGTTGGGATTATTCATTCACTCATTCATCTTCTACCGCTATATCCGACCTTCCCTCGGGTCATGGGGAGCCTCAAGTGTCTATGGGTATTAAGGCACGATACACCCTGGATAGAATGCCAACCCATTGCAGGACACACACACACACACACACACTCACACACTAGTGACAATTTTTCCAAGGTGCCAATCAACCTACCGTTCATGTTTTTGGACCAGGGAGGAAACCGGAGAACCTGGAGAAAAACCCCCTGATGCACGGGGATAACTCCTCATGCAAACTCCACACACATATGGCCGAGACGGGAATCGAACCCGGACCGTGGTGGTGTGAGGCGAACGTGCTAACCACTAAGCCGCCTTGCCCCCCCCACCCCCCCGGTTGGGATTAACATGATTAAAAATGCACAAGTGTGATTATTTCAGTATTGTATAATCACAATTTTACTGCACTTAATTAGTGTTCATTCATTCATATTCTGGGTGTTCATCCTTTTTCAGAAATTTTAACTACTTTAGAGAACTAGCTGATCTATGGTAGATCTTGATTCCATACACACTCGCCTACATTAATGACATTCAAAAGGGAATCCAGCCGATTCATCAATTAAAGTCTTCTTCTCTCGGCTGCTTCCTTTAGGGGTCGTCACAGTGGATCATCTGCGTCGATACCACCCTGTCCTCTACATCGGCCTCTTTTAAACCAACTACCTGCATGTTTTTCGTCACCACTATCCATAAACCTCCTCCTTGGTCTTCATCATCTGCCTGGTACCTCAATACTACGCATTCTTCTCTCCAAGTACCCCATATTCCTCCTCTCTACATGTCCAAACCATCTCAATCTAGTGTCCTTCACCTTGTCTCCAAAACAACCTGCACGCCCTGTCCCTCTAATTAACAACATTTCTAACCCTGTCCATCCTCGTCACTCCCACTCTCACTCCCACTCACCACAGTCCTATAAAATTTCCCTCTAACTCTTTCACGGATACCTTTCTATCACAAATCACTCCTGATAAATGCCAAAGCATTCACAATGATGTGGAGGTTGAAAAAACGTTCATTTATGATCTGAGAAACGCTCCAAAGCAACTGGGAAAAGCATAATACCATTTCATGTACAATAGTAACCGGGTAAGCCTTACTTTTCCAGGTACACGGGAGATTCCCTGTAGAAGCATTTGTTCTCTCTTTCCATGTGAGTGAGTCTGGTGAAGTCGTTCGGATACACGTAGGACAGATAAACCTGAAAGGATAATGATCGATGGTCATCGGTAAGAAGGAACATAGTACCTGAATGTATAGTACCTGAGTAAATGTATTTCATCACTATGCTAAAATCATTTTATGGCTACATTCTAGAGTTACTCTACCAAAGAATCAAAGCTAGAGGCAACTTTCATTCTTTACGCAAACTACATTTATGATCCAATATATCTAATTCCAATATATTTCAATCAGAGTTACTAATTAGACACAATACTAGCCTAAACGTATCTGTTGTCTGTGAGCAACTATTCAGCACACCTGGACTTATTTTTACTCCAGAATTTATTTAACTCCAAAAAACAGCTTTTGTTGAGGGTGAATAAAAAATAGATGAAAATCTTGCTGTGTTGATGTTTATTAACACAGTATTGAAGTGTGCAATTTATGTTGTTTTAGAAATCCAGCTTTTTCCTTTTTTTCCACTAACAAGTGTTTGTATGTTCAATATGACACAAATACTGAAGTACTGTTCAAACCAGGTGCACGAAGACTTCTGCACAAGTCTTGCACTGGAATCAGTGACTACTTACAAACTGCAGGCCTTGGTAGCGAGCGATGGGGAAATCTCTCACTACGTAAGTTGGAGAGTAAACACAAGATGGCAGCACCTTCTCCAACCTGGACTGATCCATCGTCGGGACTAAAAGGAGAGGTTTTCAATTCAATTCAATTAAAAATAATAGTAATGTGTGTGTGCTTTTAGTCTTTTAATCTCCACCAAACATCAAATAAGGAAATATCTTCATGTCCTGACTAAACAAACAAACCAAAAATAAAAAGGAATGTCTAAATATTTTAAATGATCGTGTGATGATTTACTTGTATTGTGTCATGAAACACAATTTTTAGGCCAACACATAGACGCACATGCCCACTTGGGTTGAGAGTATTAATGAAAAGAAATATGGTACCTAGTTGATAAGTACAGAAATGTCATGCTTAAATACACTCCAGAATTATGAATTATAACATTTAGTTGTGGGTTTTTATCATCTCTTTAGTCCTTTAATTGAGTATCATTGCATTTGCATACCAGAGATAATCACCTTTAATAAAAAAATAAATAAAGCGCTTCTTCTCAGCAATATGTGACATTATATTATATTATTTCAACACTTTGCTTTATAGATATCTCTTTTTTCTCTCCTTGAATCTGGTTAGCCTGCATTTGAATGTTTTCTATTTTCTCTGCAATAGCAGTGTAATTTATGGAAATATATACATATGACATCATTGTGCTCAAATGGTCCCACTTTTCGGTGTTGTATGACAGCTTCATGAATCAGATGCACACTTAATTCAAATCAGTGCTTATATGAGGAATTTGGAGATATTATGCGGAGGATATTATAACCTGTGTGAAAAAAAAGGTTAAATAAACATTCTACAATCCAAAAAGTCTACGAGGTGGCAAACAATGAGGTTCATTAACAAACACACTGGTCTTTTCTCTTCAAACCTGCATTATATTAAAATGCATACATATAACAGTAAATCAAGACTAAATATCGAATGGATTTTTTTTATGTGCATATATACACACACACACACACACACACACACACACACACACACACACACACACACACACACACACACACACACACACACACACACACACACACACACACACACACACACACACACATATATATAATTAAATTTAGTCATTTTTCAGTTCAATAATGTTTATTTATAGCCTTCATTGCAGTCTGTTGCAATATTTTGCCCTTGTTTCCACTTGAATCTCTGGGTCTGATACTCTGATTGATTTCCTATTATGATTTGTTATAAAAAATGTCAATTTTTTTTCCCTCCTTGTTTTCCTATGTACCGTTTTGTTTGTTCGATCGATTTAACCTCTGGCAGTTTTCTGTTTACAGATCTGCCTAACGCACTCGTGTATGTCCTTACATCAACCAACTCATCTCCTTCTTTGACACTTGCATAGCCTGCTGTATGATCTTCCAATATTTCGTTTTATATGTAGTGCATTACCTGCGGGAAGGGTGTAGATCAAAGATGGAATTTATATACTTAGGCTTGATTCCACCTGTAGCCGGATCTCATTTTGGTGCCATACGTCATTATAAAATAACGCGACATGGCTCAATGGTACATGAATAAGTAATAATGAACAGCACACAAAAGTTAATCTCCTTTGTTTGATGTATCGGTGCAAAAGTGCGTCAGTGCAGCCACGAATCAAGATTATGGTACCAAATGCACCACAAGCACACAGTCATGACTGCATTAGTATGTAGACACAGAGAATCTCATTGCATCATCTACAGAGCAGAATAAGCGTGCAACCGATGTGCTAAAGTTAGTATGCTTTCATGCTAATGTAAATCAGCACCAAAGCAAATTATCATGCGGGAGAAACACTGAGTTCTCCGAGGAACCTGAAATAAAAATTCAGCGAGTTTGCAGCCTGTCAGCTTGAAAGGTTACTTGCTTGACAACAGAACGCACAAACGTTCATACAGGTATACAGGAGGGGCCAACAATCTGAGTGCTGAGAAACACTTACATTGTGCCCTTTAAAAATACATGTGATAGCAACTCTATCGAAACAACAGCAGAATATATGACCATACTGACATCAAACTGTATAATAACACTGCAGAACAACTAATTCAGTATCATCCGACCCAGTTACAGGGATTATTATTGCTATTGTTATTCCATCCATCCATCCATCTTCTTCCGCTTATCCGGGACCGGGTCACGGGGGCAGCAGTCTGAGCAGAGATGCCCGGACTTCCCTCAATCCAGCCACTTCCTCTAGCTCCTCCGGGGGGACACCGAGGCGTTCCCAGGACAGTTGAGAGACATAGTCCCTCCAACATATTCTGGGTCTTCCTCGAGGCCTTTTCCCAGTGGGACATGCCCGAAACACCTCCCCTGGAAGGCGCCCAGGAGGCATCTGAAAAAGATGCCCAAGCCATGCCAGCTGGCCCCTCTCGATGTGGAGGATCAGCGGATCTACTCTGAGTTCCTCCCGAGTGACTGAACTTCTCACCCTATCTCTAAAGGAGTGCCCAGCCACCCTGCGAAGGAAGCTCATTTCGGCCGCCTGTATCCGGGATCTTGCCCTTTCGGTCATGACCCAAAGCTTATGGTCATAGGCCCAAACCTGGGGAAAGGTTTGCTATTGTTATTATTGATCATTATTGCTATTTCTTTATTTGTTATTATTATGTCTCCACACCATGGTTTGTTATGACTGCTTTTACATTCATTTGGCCCAACTGTGATTTTTTTCCGCTAACAGTGACCTTGCGGGCCAGTATTAAATCATGCTCATCTTCTTTGCAATTCCATTCAATTTTTAGGGTAGAGTGGGTGCGTTTACATTTGCAGCATTTGGCAGACGCCCTTATCCAGAACGACTTACAACTGAGCAATTGAGGGTTGAGGGCTAACTAGTGGCAGCTTGGTGGTGGTAGGATTTGAACCTGCGACCTTCCGGGCCAGAGGCCAATGCTGTATTCATTGAGCTATCACCTCCCACCTCTTTTTATTCGATTCAATACAATTTAGACATATTTGTATAGAGCTTTTAAAAATAGACATTATCCCGAGGAGATATAGAGTTTATGAAATTGAGAATATATGTATAAGTTCAAAGCCTACACGCTAGTTTATTCCTAATTAGCGAGCCAGGGTCCACTGTGGGAAGGAAAAACTCTTTGATTGATATGGTAAGAGGAAAAGACAAAACTCAAAAGGGAACCAATTCTTATCTGGGCGGCACAGAACGTTCATGTGTTTCAAATCCAAATGAATTTTCCGTTCGCTTTGTTCATTCGCGTGCCGGAGTCGAGGAAGTGCGATCAAAACGAGTGCTATGATCTTTCACAAACCAGGACAAAAGGTAAAGGTAAAGGGGTTGTACAAGGTAGCATCGAAATGTTTTGAGACCAGCGCTGTTTATTTATTTATTTCCACACTATCACCTTTAAAATAATGCCCTTGCAAAGCAATGCAGTGCTTCCAGCGTTACTGCCACTTCTGGAACGTGTCCTGGAAGTCTTCTTTTCAAAGCGTGCCAAGCACCTGCTACGAGTTGCGTCGGATCTCTGCAAAGGTGACCAAACCGTGACCTTTGAGCTGGATCTTAATCTTTGGGCATACGAGCCAAATCTTCTGAGTAGGGTGGGCGTATATTTGAAATGACAGGAATTGTTCTCTGACAATCATCATACATAAGGCGTTGAATGCTTTTGACATTGAATGCTTTTGACATTTCCAGCAGTTGAGCTTGTTGAAGTTCTTCCTGATCTCCAGTGATGTTCTTTCACTCTGGAAGCGCAGGTGCTGCAACACCGTATGTCAAGCATATGTCATGTCAAACGTCTCTGCGCCTGTTTCATGTAGACTTTCTAGTTCGCTCTTGTTCAAACTTGCTGTCCAAAATGAAACAGCAGACGAGATACTTTTGTCAGAATAGAACCAGATGTACTACAGCACCCTATGTACACTGGACGATATCGTTAGACACACTGATTTATGAAGGTCGGTGACCCCTATGACTGTGTGTGCGCTTGTGCTGCCATCTGCTGGCGTGTTACAAAACTATCCTTGAATCTTATTGCTATCGATCCATATTAAGGGTAGAATAGTAGTCCTTATAGCTCAGTTTGTCTGTGAATTTGACTAATTTGGTCGTTATCGTCTAAAACTAACATTTTACCTATTGTTTAACTTGGCATATGATATCTTATAAGAGTATAGGTTATGCACATTTTAAGTGATATTTATTTCAACTGTGTATTTCACAAAACTGGTTCATTGTTGTGCTCAAATGGCAGCTCTTTTTTTGGTATTGCAGGTCAGTTTCATTAATCAGATGCTGCATAAATCAGGTCCTGTGCTCGTATCAGCGCTGATTTCTACAGCTCCGATACCAACGTTAAATAAACATCCTATATTGACTGGTTGCGGTAATACGAAAGAGGTTTTTAGTAAACATCTTCCTCCTGACAATTTTCATTTCCAATCTAGGGCCAAAGAATAAGGTTTGGTTCAATCACATTGGATCTTAAACTTGCTTTGTGTAAAAATAATGAATAATGGACATCTGCATAGAGAGCTCTGGCACAATTGCAGAAAAGCAGCCTATTCAAATACCTCTGCATATTCATCACCTTTCTCTAGTGCTTAATGGCTGCCTTGAGAAACAAAGCTAACAGCCAATAGGGCTGCAGAGCCCACAAGGAAAGTGAGAGCCTTCAGCATGTTACAGCAGCAAGAATTAAGAAAGATAGAAGACACGTGGGATGCCCTCGGGTCCGTACTGCGCCAACACAACAGCCCAGAAACACAAAAGTGGTCTTGTGAAGCGGATCGGAACAGGATGCGATCAAAGATTTACGGAGACCGCCGAAGGGATTCCAGCTTTGGTTCAGACACAATGCAGTCGATAAAGCGATCTGCCTTCTGTCTGCATACAAAGCGCTGGAGTCTTATAACCACAGTCTCCTGAGCGCACGACACACAGGGTATTGTGTCCCTGTTTTCCACTGCCAAACACAGATGTCTGACACACAAGATCAAATCCAATTGGCTGCAGGTATAATCGCTACAGAAATGATACCTCGACTTATAAAGCCGCCAACAGAAATAGTAAACAGACCACAAAGTCTGAGTGATATTTTTACGATTTCAAAGCTTGACCCATTTAAGATCTTCAGAAGCTGGGTAACACAGTTATACTTCAAATATTACAACTGTCCATACGGCTGTACCTGACTTTTTATCTCCTTAGTTTTATTTTTTTTTGTTTCGAGCACAATTTCAACAGAAGCACTTATCAGGAACACCTGTATGCCTACTCATTCATGCAATTATCTAATTAGCCCATCATGTGGCAGCTCTGCGCTACATGACATCATGCATATCTGGGCCTGGGTGGAAAATGTGATCGCTGTAATTTTGACCGATTGTTATTGCCAGACTAGCAGGTGTGCGCATTTCTTTAAGCGCTGATCTCCTGGGATTTTCAGACACACACACACACACAAACACACACACACACACACACACACACACACAAACACACACACAATCTCACACCACTCTATAAAGTCCATCTTAGAATGAATACAGTGATATGTCAGCCACCGTGTTGGGGAGTAACTAGTTATATGTAACAGCGTTACGTAATTTAATTACAAAATAAAAGTCTGTAATTCATTACAGTTGCTGCGGAAAAAAAAACATGCAATTATACCCCCCCTCCCCGTATGTATTTTCATACATAAGTATTATGTAAAGCTGCTTTGAGATGATGACAAATTGTGAAAAGGGCTCTACAAATAAAATGTAATTGAATTGAAGCTAAAAGCGAGTATATGCTGATCTGTGATGAATCTTAAAGTTACAGGCATGGACCCATGGACCTTATATGCCTTGTGTTAACAATTCACGTTGGGGCCATTATTAATTAATAGCAATACTCAATTTGAGTATAGCTCTTGACAATGTTCAGCCCTTCATGGACATAATTTGCTCTACACATTTACTCTACACATAGTGGAACATAGTGGAAAAGACATATGACCAGGACATTACAGCACCATGTGGCAAACAAAAAAAAAAGTCTTAAAATCACTTCAAGAACATGATCATGAGTGCAAGCACTCGAATGAGAGAGTCAATGCATGAAACATGTCGTGCAAAATCCCAACATAGACCAAATAATCTCAAAGGAATGTTTTAAAAAAAAATCCATAGCATGAATGAAAGGTCTACTCAGATTTAATATAGTGTTCATAATAAAGTGCTCAGAAAGTGTCGTTCTTATTGCATAGCATGAGTGTATAGAATACATTACAATTTTTTGCAGTTTTTTTCTTACTGCATGACATACCTGACTCAGGTATGATTCATGTAGGACACCACAAGTGATGAACCCTTTAGAAAACCCCATTATAAACTTGCTCAGATGCAACCAATCAACTTCCAGAAAAAAAGCAGGCTTAATATGCCTGACCTGACATCAGTTGTAGTGGCTTTGATTACATCAGAATTTAACCAGCGGTTTCCTTGAAGATTCAAGGAGAAGTGTACTGTGAAGAATTCATAAACGTGAAGCAAGTGAGGCACAAGTCAGAAGAAGGCTACAGAAATATTTCAAAAGTTTTCGCTATACCTCTGAGCACTTCAAGAAGTATCAGAGCATCTTTAAGAAGTGATACGTGTATGATCACATCAACGCACTACCTTTACTCACAACTGGCCCAGATTAAAGGAGACGGCAAGAAGAAAAACCCTCTCCTTTTTGGTCTAAATTCCAAGCATATTAGGTTGAACACCACCCAAACACTCTACACCGAGTGTAACGCATGGTGGTGGCAGCATTATGTTGTGGGGATGTTTCCCTTCATCAGGGACTGGGTGATTGAAGAATAGAATAGCCTTTATTTGTCACATGTACATTACAGCACAGTGAAATTCTTTCTTCGCATATCCCAGCTTGTTGTTTGGAAACTGGAGTCAGAGCGCAGGGTCAGCCATGATACGGCGTACCTTGAGGGTTAAGGGTCTTGCTCAAGGACCCAAGGGCGGCAGCTTGGCGATACCGGGGCTCGGACCCCGATCTTCCAATCACCAGCCCAGCGCCTTAGACCACTGAGCTGGAGATGGATAGGCCACTCTACTTCTATTCACTAATGACTTATGTACACGAAGGTACACTAAGTGGCCAAGGCAGAGCCCTGAATAAAATCTGATGATCACTATCCATTTTGACTAAACATCTTCCAGGAAAATCTTCTCTAATATAGGTGTGTAAAGTTAGTAAAGACGTATGCCATAGATTAATAGGTGTAAACAAGTCTCTCTATGGAGTATAAAATCAGAGAGGTTTTTAGGTTTACTTATATTACTTTTAAGAACTGTTGCTTTTCTTTCATTAGTTTGATGTTGTGAGGCAAAATTATACATGCACTCTAAATCTTGCATCTGAGTATTACAAGCCATAAAAATACACACACACACACACACACACACACACACACACACACACACACACACACACACACACACACACACACACACACACACACCCACACACACACACACACACAGGAATACTCACTCTTGTAGAACGTGTCACGTGGGTCTGGTCTGAGCATGTCTGCAGCATGTTTG
The DNA here is from genome assembly GCA_030449085.1 of Kryptopterus vitreolus. Classification (NCBI taxonomy): domain Eukaryota; kingdom Metazoa; phylum Chordata; class Actinopteri; order Siluriformes; family Siluridae; genus Kryptopterus; species Kryptopterus vitreolus. Next base: position 7,268,553 of record JACRUU010000010.1, on the reverse strand, counting down.
TGTGAATCGTGGCCCTCCCGCAGAGTGTGTGTGTGGCTCGCCAAGGTCTGCGGGATGTGTTTCACACTGTTCATCTTCAGGCTGGACTCATCTGCGGAACGAGAGGGAGAAGCGAGGAAAAAGGGTCACACGGTCAACTTCACACATATGAGCAGCAGCTTGGCAGATGAGAGATGACAGCGTAGGTCACCGAGATCAACCAAAGGAAAGAACTGCAATGAAGACAAAACATGAAGCGGCACTCAATGGGAAAACATCAGTATGTAATAGATCTATTCGTAGTGTGTAAATGTGTTAATGTGTACATACTTCTGGGTGTAAATGAGAACTGGAATAAAAGAGAATCAGAGGCACCAGATGGGAACTGATAGATGAATGCTGGAACTATTGTCAATTGGCAAAAATCTATTGATAGTTTTTCCGGGTTTATCTGCTCAAAGGGTCCTCTGTCATTATACAGATTTTCATGATAACTCTCCAAAAATGTTAAAAAAAATGTAAAGTTTTACTTACCTATATATATTCATTCATTCATCTTCTAACGCTAATTTAAAACTACTACCGCTATATCTGATCTTCCCTCGGGTCACGGGGAACCTGTGCCTATCTCAGGAGTCTATGGGCATTAAGGACAGGATACACACCCTGGATGGAATGCCAACCCATCAGAGAACACACACACACACACACACACACACACACACACACACACACACACATACACACACACACACACATTCATACACTAGGGACAATTTTCCAAGGTGCCAATCAACCTACCGTGCATGTTTTTGGACCGGGGGGAAACCGGAGAACCCGGAGAAACACCCCCTGAGGCACGGGGAGAACATGCAAACTCCACACACACATGGCAGAGACGGGATTCGAACCCGGACCCCGGTGGTGTGAGGCGAACGTGCTAACCACTAAGCCATCGTGCTATATATATATATATATATATTCATTCATTCATTCATCTTCTACCGCTTTATCCGATCTTCCCCTCGGGTCACGGGGAGCCTGTGCCTATCTCAGGCGTTTATGGGCATTAAGACAGGATACACCCTGGATGGAATGCCAACCCATCACAGGACACACACACACACACACATATTCACACACACATTCATACACTAGGGACAATTTTCTTTTCCAAGGGGCCAATCAACCTACCGAGATAATAATAATAATAATAATAATAATAATAATAATAATAATAATAATAATAATAATAATAAGAATACTAACTAATTAATAATTAATAATAATAATAATAATAATAATAATAATAATAATAATAATAATAATAATAATAATAATAATAATAATAATAATAATAATAATAATAATAATAAATAATAAGCTACTGTATAGTAACTATAATTATAAACTTTTACATTTACATTTACATTCGTGGTATTTGGCAGACGCCCTTAGCCAGAGCGACTTGCAACTGAGCAATTGAGGGTTAAGGGCCTTGCTCAAGGGTCCACTAGTGACAGCTTGGTGGTGGTGGGATTTGAATCTACGATCTTCCGGTCCTTAGGCAAACACCTTAACCACTGAGCTACCACCTCCCCACCTCACCTTTTTAAACAATTTGTAACCCCCCTTCTGTGCTTTTAAATGTATGTACACTCTTTTTAACTACTGCTTCATCATTATCCACTATGCACTACTATCGCCGAAACTTTGTGGACACCTGGCCATATGTATGACAGGTGCTTTTTGAGAACTGCATTGCTCATTTACTCTCAATTTGCTCTTATAAGTACCTCCACTCCTCTGGGAAGAGGTCAATGTTCCAGTTCATCCCAAACGTGTTCAGCACTCACTGGCATTGTGTATTATGTCTGAAAATTGATCTGTGTCTCATTGTTGGATTTTGATTTCTGAAGTGGATTTTTACACACTGACCTTCAGACCGACTTTGAAATCCTTTCTTTTTTATGCCCAGTCAATGAGCTGAAATTTTAAATAGGTGAGTCTTAGCGTATACGAAGCCTCCGTAAGGAGCGACTATAGTTTATTCTGGACTCTATTGGACACATATGCTCACACACACACACACACACACACACACACACACACACACACACACACACTGCTGTAGATCTACAGAATTTATAACATTTTCTCAGCAATCACTGCAAAATCTCACAAGTGTATGTCTGACCGGCCAGTAATGAAAACACACTTTAATTAGTGGTATCGATCAGCTTCGGGTTTGTGTTTGTGTGTGTGCGTGTGTATATATGTGTGTGTGTGTGTGTGTGTGTGTGTGAGTTCAACACGATGGAATTGTAAATGAAGCGGATGAAAAGGCAGAGGAAAAGAGCAAGACGTTGCTTTAAGGCTTTGACGGCTGAATACAGACAGCACTACATAATGGAGTATGTATCAGTCCGAGCATATTGACTGCTCACAGACATATGCACTCGCTCGGGTTGTCCGAGTTTGCACTTGTGTGCCGTGTCTGTGTTTTCTCCGTTCATTAAGTTTTATCTTCCAGCATTATGTGAACTCTCACAAGTGTCTGCTTGACTGGCCAGTGGTGGAAACGCACTTTAATTAGTTGCATCGATTGGATGCAAGTTTGTGTGTGTTGGAGTGTGTGTGTGTGTGTGTGTGTTTGAATGTGTGTGGGTTCTCTGTGCATTCCTCTCTGACAGAGTAGTCTGGGTGATTAATGATTGGGACAGCGTATTACACTTTGCACTGTATTCTCTGGGTGAGCAGGGGCGACCAGGCTGTGCTCTCTAATGCACGTCCCTCTCTCCCTCGGCTTGTTAACTATAGCGAGGATTAAAAGGAAAAGAGCGCTTTAGCCATTGGAAAAAAACAAAAAAACAAAAAAAAAACAAAAAAAAAACAGCCATTAGGGTTGCACAAGCCAGAGCATTCTTAGTGCCGATCCCAAGCCCGGATACATGGGGAGGGTTCCATAAGTAACGGTATTTAGCATAAAACAGGCATAGGGTGAGTACTTTAAATGTGGGTACTGTGACTGGTAAAAGGAGAGATCTAGCTGATATGACGGAACGGAGAAGGGCATCACACCACTAGAGTGCAGTGCATCCCAGATCGGTGTTTCCCGAGAGCAATTTTTCCAACAGGCGGAAATAAAATTTTTTTACATATTATCCTAAATGTCCAAGAAGCGAAAACTTGATTCAGATGGAAGGCACTTCCAAGAAAGATGGGAAAGAGAATACATGTTTGTTCTTCGAGGAGAAAAAGTCTTTTGTGTTGCGAGGCGCCATCACTCATCAAAGACTATATAGTGTCTTATTGTTACAACTGGCCCTTCGAGGCCAACCGTAATGCTGATGTGGCCCACGGTGAGTTTGACACAGCTGATTTAAACTGTTAAACCAGGGTGTGGATGGAAAAAGAAATGGTGTAGGAGTAATCTTGAAGCAAGGCTACAATACGAGTGTGGTGAGTTTCTGATAGGGTGATGAAACGTGAAGTCTGGATACATGAGGAACTGTAAGGTGGCGGCAGGGGACAGTGTAGACAGACAGCATTGGATGGTGGTTTGTTGGATGGCTTTGGAGGTGAAGAAGAAGAGGAGGAGAGCGAGTACAGGAAAAAAAAAGAATAAGGTGTTGAAAACTGAAGGAGGCAAGACTGTAGTGTGAGATTCAGGGATGAGGTCAGACAGGGGCTCGGTGGTGGTGAAGTGGTGCTGGAGGATTGGACAGCTACTGCGGAAGTGAGACGGGAGATGGCTAGGAAGGCACTCAATGTGTCATTTGGAAAAGGGAAGGAAGATAAAGAGACGTGGTGGTGGAGCGAGGATTGGCAGGAAAGCTTAAGGAGAAATAGGGTGAAGAAACATAATTGGGATCGGCAAGAAAGGTAGGCAGGAGTATAAGGTGTATAAGGAGTATAGATGGAAATGTGTTGTGTGAGGAGCGAGACGAGTGTGCTGAGAAGGTGGAGGGAGTATTTAGAGCAGCTGATGAATGAGGAAAATGAGAGAGAAATGGGTGGATGATGTGGAGATGGTGAAGCAGGAAGTGGATCGGATTAGTTATGAGGACGTGAGAGCAGCTATTAAGAGGATGAAGAGAGAAAACATTGATTGGACAGCATGACATACCAGTAGAAGCATGGAGATGTTTAGGAGTGGCGTTTTTAACGAGATCATTTAACAGGACTTTGGAAGGTTAGAGGATGCCTGAGGAACAGAGGAGTGTGATGGTACTGGTTTATAAGAATAAGGGAGATGTGCAGTAACTACAGGGGAATAAAGTTGATCAGTCACACAGTGAAGTTATGGGAAAGAGTAGTGGGACATAGACTGACGGAAGTGTTGACCATCTGTGATCTACAGAATGGTTTCTTGATGAAGGAGAGCGGTACTTTGCCTTTAGGATGTTGTTGGACATTGTGTGTTTGTGGATCTACAGAAAGTGTACGACAGTTTACCAATAGAGGAGTTGTGGTATTATATGAGGAAGTCGGGTGTAGCAGGAACCTATTTGAGGGTGCTGTAGGACATGCATGAGGACAGTGTGACAGCAGTGACCTGTGCAGTAGGGATGACAGACTGCTTCAAGGTGGATGTGGGATTGCATCAAGGATCGGCTCTGAGCCCTTTTCCTGTTTGCAGTGGTGATGGACAGGTTGGTAGACAAGGTCAGAGAGAAGTCTTAATGGACTATGAGACTTGAGAAGTGTATGGAGAGGTGGAGGTAAACGCTCGAGAGAAGGGGAATGAAAGTCAGGAGGAATAAGACAGAGTGTGTGAATGAGAGGGAAGGCAGTGGAGTTGTGCAGTTGCAAGACGTTTAGGTGGATGAAGGTTTAAGGACCTCGGTCAAAAGTGCAAAGTAATGGAGAGTGTGTTAGAGAAGTGAAGAAAGGGTGGAGTGGGTGTAGAAAGGTACCCTAGTCTCCTAGTTCAACACAAACAGGAGAATCTCATGCTATGGTATCCAAAAGACTTCCTTCAATTCTCTCTGACAACAGAGATGCTTAGCCAGCAGTGACCAGTGTTCCTGTTTCTTTCCTCCCTTTATTCCGAAACCCTACTTCTGAGTTCCAGTCTCCGCAACTGGGAATTGTTCCACCTTAACAGCCTAAAGATCCATGAACCTACTGGGCAACTCAAGATTGGAAGTGGCAGGTTTAATCCCGGCACACCTCAGTCATGAAGGAACTGTAATTAATGGACATTCAATGATGAGGACGGGTTTCCTTTTGTGTCTGGTTCCTCTCAAGGTCTCTTCCTCACGGAATCTCCAGGACTTTTTTCCCTTGCCACAGCCCACATCTACACTAATCCGGGTACGTTTTTCTCAGTGTGGACGGACGGTCAAAGGTGCTATACAAATAAAACAATCTGTACTAAATTGTGTGCCTCCGAACATCCTGGCAACAGTTTTGGAGAAGATCCACATAAGCCTGGAAAAAATCCCCGGTCCATATGCTGGTGTCCATCGGGTGTAATGTAGCATTTGATTTTGCTCCTGTGCACAAACAAAAAGCTCTGTACAGTCATTTTTTAATTGTGGTTTAAAATATGTGTGTTCTTTTTTTTATATATATTTGGTAGTGATGAATGAATTTCCATAACACAATACAGCTTGTCTTGAATAAATAATAATCTCATTCATATTCATATCATATGAATATTGATCCACATTCATATCATGGGTCAATATTTTGACAGAAACACTGTCACTGGCTAAAACTAATACACCTTTGGCTTTCGTCACAGCGGTAAGTCGTCTGAGAAATTTCTCCGAAACCCTAGAGTTATTCCACTTGACAAAATTGCCCAGGATATGTCAAATTAGATGGAGCACATTCTGCAATGCACGCTGGATTCCTGCATCGATACAGTGAGCACTGAGCTGGATCTTCATCCACGGGAAGAGGGCAAAGTTCACCAAACCCAAAATCTGGTTACGTATGGTGGGTGCAGAGGTGAGATCATGTTTCCAGGGAGAAACTTGCATGTGGGTAGAGCTCGGTGTCAGAGTGTGCACATGGTCTGAATAGCACACGCGGTAACGCCGGTTCTCAGAATAGCTCCCTCACACAGGAGGATGTCGTTTGGCAAACAAAGTTTTTAAGGACGGTGCGCCTTGTGAACGTGCGTGCAGCCTTGTGCTGCCATCTGTTGGCGGGTGACAGAAGGAGTCTCGACACTTTGACTCCTTTTACACATTTGTGAACCTTGTACACAATACATAAAGCAAACTGTTTAAGTGTTTCAAGAAGAGGTACAGTATAACAACATTGTTATACTGCTATGACCAGAGATGTCAGGTAATGAAGTATAAATGCTTTGTTACCTTATTTAAGTAGAAATGTTGGGTATCTTTACTGGAGTATTATTTTTAGATTTACATTTACATTCGCGGTATTTAGCAGACGCCCTTATCCAGGGCGACGTACAAGAAGTGCAGATTTTAACACAATTACCTGCACTTTCTACTTCTTACATTTTAAATATAGCCTCGTTACTCCCGGTTCATTCCGGTTTGTATTCATTCCGGGCTCGTCATGTTGGTTTGTACGCGATCCATCGCACCTGCACACGACACGAATCACATCACACTCCAGCAAGGACATAACCAGTGTTGGGTTCGTTACTCCAAAAAGATTATTTCTTAAAAGATATTATTTCTCCACTATTACATTTATCAGACGGGTGCTTTTTCTGCAAATGAAGCTACAGTAGGGATTTTGGAAGAGAGACGTTTGAATAAATTAGTGATTGCGAATGGCGCGGCCTAATTTTTTGTGTCCTTCTTTGTTCATTACGTTACTTTTACACTTTAAGTAGTTTTGAAACCTTTTACACTTTTACTTACCCCCCCTAAACCCAATTATCTATACTTCTACCTGAGTAATGAATGTCAATACTTTTGACACCAGTGGCTATGACTTTATTCTCGTAATTTTGACATTATTATTCATTCATTCATTCATTCATCTTCTACCGCTTTATCCGATCTTCCCTCGGGTCACAGGGAGCCTGTGCCTATCTCAGGCGTCTATGGGCATTAAGGCAGGATACACCCTGGATGGAATGCCAACTCAACGCAGGGCACACACACACACACACACACACACACACACACACTCACACACACTCAAACACACATTCATACTCTAGGGACAATTTTCCAAGGTGCCAATCAACCTACAGTGCTTTTTGTTTTTGGACCGGGAAGAAACCGGAGAACCGGGAGAAAAACCCCCTGAGGCACGGGGGGAGAACATGCAAACTCCACACACACATGGCCGAGACGGGAATCGAACCCGGACCCTGGCGGTGTGAGGCGAACGTGCTAACCACTAAGCCACCATGCCCCTATTATTATTATTATTATTATTATTATTATTATTAACATTAATTATTGCGAAAAAAAGCTCATAAATTTGATATTTATTTATCTTTTATTAATATTTATAAATTAAGTTGCACTAAAATGCATAGAAATAAAAAATTCATTGGATAGAAATCCAATGTCAAAACCACTGAGTTACCAATAAATGATGCTACCGCTATCATGCTTCATTGTGCTTCTTTTCCTTTTTGTTTTTATCACTATCACTATTGACCCAAGACAATTGAAATAATAGCAGAAAACGACAGCGTGCTAAAAATCACAATTGGAGCTAGAGTGCTGTTAAAAAGGTTCGTTTCAGTTTGTAAAGCTTCTATTTATTTAAAGCAAAGAAATAAAAATCAGGGTAAATATTGGATGTCGCTGTGTTGCTGAATTAGAAAAAAAAAAAAAAAAAGAAAAGAAAGAAAGCTACAATCTTTTCTTGACAGTATTTCACTGCTGCAACAATTTCGACTTTAACCATGAAATGTGAAGATGTTTTGACTCACAGCAACTCACAAAATGATGAAATTTGGAAGTAACTGCTTGCTAGAGTGGATCTGAATGACAAAAGGTGACATGATGGTATTTCTTTCCTGCCGTTTACACTGCGGAATACGTGTGAAGTATACATGGATCAGGTTGTGTACAGAATTATGTTAGACAGTAAAATCGGCTCATTCGAGGAAGGAAGGCATGATTACCGGTGTATAAAGAGATGTACGCCGAGTCGATGACATCATACTTCAATCCGGGCAAAAAGGGTCTCCACTGTAAGAGAAAAGGGAAAGTCAGAGAGAAATGGTGAGGAGACAGAAGTGCGGAAGGGCCGTTATTGCTTTAGAAGACGAGGAGCTCGAGCGATGGCTCTGCCACTTTAAAATAGCTGTAAGACAGACAGGCTGCAATTCTTCTAAAGAGGCTGTGCAATTACTATATCACATCTTCTTAGCCTCGTCGTGATTGCACGAGACAGGTCATTTACCAGAACAAAAAAACTCTAATTACACCGCTGCAAGCTGCAGCCTGTATACACACACACTCACACACACACACACACACACACACACACACACACACACACACACACACACACACACACACACACACACACACATATATATAAATGCACACATACCGAAAAATAGACACACTCCTACTCAGACACGTCTTGGACATTTCTATTATAATTATCCTGCTTTTAGTCTATAATATGGCTGTGATATAATGAGGCTATTGCTTGACAGATGATGAGTAAAGACATGTGATGTTAACTTTAAGACACACACCCCATTTGCACACTTAAATGTCTGTAGGACTTCTTTTGTAAATACTAAATATATGGTCTAGGGACTTCTAGAACTAAAGTTAAAGTCATGAATCGATTGAAAGCTTGAGTTTGAGGAACAATGTGATTGAAACCAATAGGATTCCAAGACATTGCGCTATACAATTCGATACGGTACAGATACAGTTCAGGTACAGTTTAGATTTTTTTTACATCAGCAGCATACCTATTTATTTGACACAATGTTTAGCTGTCTATACTCCAAGCCGTCAACACTCTACTAATCTGATATTGCTCTTTTAGCTGTTCCTGATACCCGTTTCCACTCTATGGTTGATCAGGCTTTTTCCTGCCGTACACCAAGCTGTCTAATTCTCAGCCCCTTTGAGATTCTTTTAGTGCTTTTATGTAATCTTTACTTTTTTTGTGATGTGTTTTATTTATTTATTTTATTATTACAAATATCACGTATATAGTGTGGCCAGAAGGGGGTGCTTACCCTGTGGTCTGGGTGGGTCTTAACACCCCAGTATAGTGACGGGGACATTATGATGATAAAAAAAAGCATCGTCTTTCGGATCAGACGTTAAACCGAGGTCCTGACTCATTAAAAATCCCAGGATGTCCAGTAGATACGGCCTCCTAACCATCCCCATATCTACTGATTGGCTTCGTGATTCTGTCTCCTCTGCACCAGTAAGCTGGTGTGTGGTGGGTGTCTGCACTATGGCTGCCATCGCATCATCCAGGTGGATGTTGTACACTGGTGTTGGATGAGGAGCTCCTCCTCTCATAATGTAAAGCGCTTTGAGTGTCTAGAAAAGCGCTATATAAATGTAATTAATTATTATTATTATTATTATTATTATTATTATTATTATCATCATATGTTTATTGGATTATTATTATCATTATTATTATATATTTTTGGATTTCTACTATGGCTGGGAAAGCTCTTTAGGATGTAAGTTTACAATATATGTAAGTCACAATATTAAATAAAATCATTATATTATGGATTTATTATTATTATTATTGTTGTTATTATTGTTATTATTATTATCACTCAGCTGCAAAGGTGTTAGTAGAGTCAGGTATCGATGTAGGTCTTGTTGAGGAGGCCTGGGGCGCCGTCAGTGTTCTAATTAATCTCAGATCTGTTCAATAGTGTTGAGGTCATAGCCCTATAGCAGGCCAATTAAGATCTAGCCAGCCAATATCTTCATGGATCTCGATTTGTGTACAGGCCCAATGTCATTCTGGAAGAGATTTGGGTCTCCTTGTTCAAGGTAATGGAAAATCTCCTGCTAGTGCATGGAGCGGCACAATGGTGAACTTGGTGAAGTGGCTGGAAAAGTACCGCAATGTTTGTCACATAGTGTCCACGCATGCAGGATCATCCTCGTATTGTATGCATGGAGTTAGTATTCGCGCCACACTTTCGCATATAAATTCAAGGTCAGCCGTGCCTTGCGGGATCCGACAGAGTGCCAGGATGCGGGATGCACACACTGTATGCAAATGCAGTAATGCTGAGTTGTCGAATTGTCGCACAACGCACACATTATGTAACGTATGACGCAACACATTGCAGTAGCACTGTTCAACCCTGACTTGTCTATCCTGAAAACCACACGACCCTGTCTCTTCGGAAGTTGTGTAACTGACAGGAACGCATGGCTCGGTTCACCCTTAGCAGTTACTCATTCATCTGAACGCATGCGCTGTTATTACAGTGTTTAGTCCCAAACAGTGTGGAATGTCACTGACGGGTTGAAGAATAAAGTCAGAAAGCGATTAATGACACGACGCAATTGTTCCGAGGTGAATTACAGTAATCTCCAGTGTTTCAAATCAAACTCGGACAAATAGGAACATTGGTGTTAACAAACCTCCATATGCGCCAATCTCTTGGCTGCACAGCATGCATGCTTTCTTCACTCTGCACGCGTTGCATCCGAAAGCGTCTCGTTTCATCATTCGCTGCTTTCCTGCTCTCTCTCTCTCTCTCTCTCGCTCTCTCTCTCTTCCGAAAATAAAAATCAAAGTTGCGGCATATTAGCTCCAGTGTTATGTTGAACACCTGCAATTGTCTAAGCAGTGAGGTCACGCCAAAAATATATTGCAGTACCATTAAGTTGGATGTGAATAATTAAATGTGCTGGGATTTGGGCCAACAACAAAAAAGAAAATGCTTTAAAAAAATGCTTGAAAGTTTTTCTTAGTTGCATTGGAGCAGGGGTTTCCAAACTGAGGACCACATAAATGTTTTTCTTACTTTGATGCACCGTCGTGGAAAATCACCTCGGACGCCAATATCTAGCGTCCCGAGCCCCTTATTTGCCTGAGAAATACGATATAACGTTTTCTCTAAGAGTTCAGTGGCTACAGTTAAGGGATGACATTGGAGAGAGAGAAAAAAAAACGAGCTATATTCATATGCTGCGCTACTAATTCAGGACTTTGATGAATAAATGATTTCCCTTGTTCTCCATGCATAATTAAGGGCTCTTTCTCTCTCGCTTTAAAATGTTTTTTTTTTTTCCGAACGCAATTTTTTTTTTGACATGGAAAGAGTGCGAATAAAGCCCCTCGTGATTATCTTCCTTGTGAAGGAAAGGCTCGAAATTCTCCTTTGACAGCGAAACCCCACGAATTTATGTCTCCCACGCGTCTCTTGTCTTTGAAGCGTCTCCTACGGCACGTGGCGTCAAAAATGTTTAACGGAGACAAACGAGACCTAAAGCGAAACGGCGGCACCGGCTAGCTTCGCTTCACGTTTCGGGCTTTGACGTACGTGCGTCATAGTGTTTAAATGGCAGTGTGCCATTTTCACTGACGAGGAATAAGATAGATGTGGAGAACGTGGGTCCTGGAGGACGAAAAAAATTTACTATTTTCATTTTTGACTTTTCTGCTTTTGTATATATATATAGATATATATATATATATATATATATATATATATATATCTATATATATATATATATATATATTTTAAAAAAAAATTTCCTCCGAAGGTCCAGATGAATGCTGGGTAATTTGTATAGTGAACAGAGACATGGCAGAAGAAGATATAGATCCAGTATATACTTAAGTAAATATTCCATAAACATCCCTGGAAGGATCAATATTTTAATGTCTAGTAAGTGATATTACCTCAATGGAGAAATATTTCATGTACATTAGAGCACAGTGAAATTTCACTTTGCATATCCTAGCAATGACAGGAGGCTGTGGTCAGAGTGTAGGGTCAGTCATAATACAGCACCACTGGAGTACAGAGGGTTAAGCGGACCTGCTAAAGAGCCTTAAGCACTGAGCTACCACTTCTCAAATACTCTAGTAGCAGTAATAATACTACTAATAATAATAATAACAAGTTCTTAACTTCGTTACTGTTTAAAATAACCCTCGTCCCTGTAAAAGCCCTTCAAACAGAATGGCGAGGTCGCTGCCTGTGACTAATTCACTTCAGCCTTGATTTTAACGTTGCGGCGCTTGTACGGCGTCTGAGCCGCGTTAGGGAAGAGCAGCACAGGCGGCGTTTTGACTTTCTGATTAATAATTCATCAAAGGAGGACTTTTGCACAGCGCTTAAATGATCCGTGTGTATACAGATGAGCTCTTTTTTACCTTACGGGTACCAGGGGAAATACGAACAGCAGGAGGAAGGGTGATCACTTCAAGCGTTAAACACCCTCGTGTCCTTTCAGTATTTAGCCTTCTCTTATGTGTTTATCTCTCTCTCTCCTTTTTCTGGGGGTGTGTAAAATAACAACTAGTGTACAAGGCATGAAAGCTGGAGGATAAAAAGGTTTCCTTTAAATTAGTTTCTGTGTAAGAAAGTCGCAACGAAACTACAGGAGATTCATGCGATATTTAAGCACATGATACACTACGCCTTGGAGCACTAGAGTTTTTCAGCAATAGCTGGTTCTTCCCGAAACTATTCCAATTAAGTTAAAGGACCACAAATATATAGTTTAGCATTAGATGCATTAGCATAAAAAATGAGACCCAAGGGGTTGCAGTGGAAGATCTCATGAGCTGTGAATTCAACCTTATTGAACATCTTCGGGATGAACGTAAATGCTGACTGCACTCCAGGATTTTATTGAATTCGTTTTAATATAAGGCACATTTCATACTACATCTATGACAACAGCATGGCTTCGTAGTGACTTGGCTTGTGTACAATTGTCTGATGCATCTTGAAATTAAAAACACAACAAAGAAGACCCAGGACTGTTGAGCAGTTCGAATACTACTTTACTACTAAACCTCATACATTCCCAGTTGACATACATTTACAGACTGTTACAAACAGACAGACAGACAGACAGACAAATAGATGTGACACCATATATTTTGTTATATGCTACCGTTATCCTTCTGGATTGTAAGATTTTATGGATATCTTAAACTAGATTATTATACAGATAACATGCTATATTGATGACATGAATACAAAAAACACAAGTAGGAAACACAAAGCACCAAGAGAGGTAGCAAGAGCCACCTGTAGCAAGAGACAACAAGCAGCATAGACATATACGAGACAATAAGTGCAGTATGTATATGTGGATCGATGCTCTTTGATCCTGGTGTCATACTGACAGAATCGAATGTCACATTAAAATATCAAGAGTCCCGGAGATTTATTTTATTTAAAATAAATGTGAGTTTCATATTTACTCACTGCGAAGAGGAACTATTTTTATTCCCAGTCTCATTCACAGTGCCTCCATTCATCATATAAACAAGTCAGCGTTCTGTCACTCAGTCATCTATCTTGCGATCTCTGCGTCATACGGACTTCTGAGAGAATCTTTTTTTCAAAAGCAGGAGTTGATCAGACAAAGAAGAGACGGGCTCAAGGGAGAAAATGTCAACTTTCTTTTTGTTCCGTCACTAAAAAACCTACATAAGGGATGGAATGCAGAAAGATGATGTGATAGATATTATTATACAGCATCTATGTTTTGTCGAATGGAAATAGCTGGAAATAACCGATGTTGGAAATGAAGTAAAGACAAATTTAGGAATGTTTTGTTAGTTTATCTGGTTTTGGGGCCAGATAATCCATAATGAATGACTAGAGTTTTGATTTATTTGAATAGAACAAATTCAATCTGATAGAAGCACGGTGGCTTGGTGGTTAACACGTTCGCCTCACACCGCCAGGGTCCGGGTTCGATTCCCGTCTCGGCCATGTGTGTGTGGAGTTTGCATGTTCTCCCCGTGCCTCAGGGGGTTTTCTCCGGGTTCTCCGCTTCCCCCCCCCGGTCCAAAAACATGCGCGGTAGGTTGATTGGCACCTTGGAAAATTGTCCCTAGTGTATGAATGTGTGTGTGAATGTGAGTGTGTGTGAGTGTGTGTGTGTGTGCCCTGCGATGGGTTGGCATTCCATCCAGGGTGTATCCTGCCTTAATGCCCATAGACGCCTTCAAAAATCATGTTTCTCTTGCCACAACGTGTTGTATCTGTATATCTTGAATGATAGATTTGTTCATTTGTTTCAGATTTGTTAGTTTGTTATTTGTTATTTTTTAAAGTTATTAAATTATTAAATTAATTAGTTTAATAATTATCTTGCACTTCTCAGCCACTGCATCTATGCTGTATATTATTTATTCATTCATTCATTCATCTTCTACCGCTTTATCCGATCTTCCCTCGGGTCACGGGAAGCCTGTGTCTATCTCAGGCGTCTATGGGCATTAAGGCAGGATACACCCTGGATGGAATGCCAACCCATCACAGGGCACACACACACTCACACACACACACACACACACACACACACACACTCACACACACACACACACACACACACACACACACACACACACATTCATACACTAGGGACAATTTTCCAAGGTTGCCAATTCAACCTACCGTGCATGTTTTTGGACCGGGGGAGGAAACCGGAGAACCCGGAGAAAAAACCCCCTGAGGCACAGGGAGAACATGCAAAACTCCACACACACATGGCCGAGACGGGAATCGAACCCAGACCCTGGCGGTGTGAGGCAAACGTGCTAACCACTAAGCCAACCATGGCCCTCTATATTATTTATTATATTTTATTAAATGTTATTGGTAATTATTAATAACATTTTGGATCTTTTTGAATACGTTTAACAACTGAAATGTCAAGTCCATTGTTGATTATTTAGAAGGAATAATGCTGGTTTCAAAAATGATGATTAGTTCATTATCAATATATATATATATATATATATATATATATATATATATATATATATATTGGTAGTGATATGGATTATAAAGTGTTCTACATTTAAGGTAAAGTGTGGCTACAGTTATTATTACTTGTGTTCATTTATAACAGATGATATATGTGTGTGAATATTAACATGAGCAGGTCATGTGACAAAGACAAAGCAGTGCATTGGCTGCTTGGAAAATGCCGTGCAAGACCCTGGACATATACCGGTTGCTTATTTTGGAAGTCACCGTTCTATTTTGTCGACATCTTTCACACGATGTGTTATTTCATGTCACTCCTTACCTCCTTCTGATTCATGAAAGCACAAGGCTATGCTGTTACGCTCATTATAATCATGCTATTTAAAATCAAACAGGCAGTGCTGCAGTGAGTCTAACAGGGTTTCAATAAAGACTTTTATGGACCAAGATTTATTACCAGGCACGCACGCCTTGATTCATAATGCCTCATGTCTACGAATCTGTCCATTGTAAATATGCATTCCTTGACATGCTTGATGCTGCCAAATACGCAACAATTCAACTCGGGTCATCAGCTTAGCGTTTTGCAAATGTAAATCAAAGTACTTCAGGTTATTACGATTTTTTTTTCCGCAGGATGTAAATTGCCCTGTTCTGTAACTTGTCACTGATAGCGGCTCTGCTTTACATAATGTACTTCCAAAGTAAGAGCAAAAAAAAAAACAGGGATAGCGGCAGACAAAAGAAGGAGCAGCGAAGCGTAATGAAAGGAGAATGAGACAACAAAATGATGCTATTATAGAATAAAGACAGAAGAAGCATAGTTAAAGCCTTTCAGCCCTCCTCGAGTTGCAAGAGACGCTAAGCACTTGTAATGTCGGGACAAATCAAACATATATTAGCCAGTCGATGCTAAACAAAAAAGGAGTTTTTTATAGTGTTACAGACCGCTATGTTTTTTAAGCTAGCTGCGAAAGTAAATAAGATAAACAAAGGTAGCTAACAGCAGTGTTAAATGAAGTACACAAACCGTGTATTTGAGTTAAAGAACAGAAACATAAAATATCAGTGCTAACTTTAAACCTTTACTTTAGTACATGTAGGAAAGTCTTTGCCTTGAATTGGACTAAAGTATCCAAAGTACTACGATTTATTATGGCTATAAAGCTCATGTTATCATTTACTTGTTTAATCAACAAAGAGTCTAATGTTAATCTTGGCACTCCAATCTATTAATAGTTATATTAAAGTTATATTAAGAGTTATATTAATGACTATAAACGCTGATTGATATCTATTACAATTATCATGAGCAAAAAAAAAAAAATCACTCTTTTTAAGTACTTAAGAACATTCACACGGATAAAACCAAGGTGTTGTGGTGAGTTCTAGTCAGGAGATTCTTCCATCATTTATAAATGTTCTGCTTGCTGTTGCTGAACGTTATGTCTAACGATTAAAAAGTGCGATATTTGACGAAATGTAGTGAAGGTGGATACATCTCTCCAAAGTGAAAGTACAGATAGACAAAAAAGCTAGTAACAATAAATACAGTAACCAATTATATTTACTTCATTACTGTCCCACACTGCCTAGCACCATATAACACAAATGTCAAGCTAAATGCACCAATATATGGATAAAAATAAACAGCATAATCGTGTAGCACACTGCATTTGTGAAAACTATTGCGATGTATATATGTATACATTGTACAACATCCTTCCTCTTTATGTATTTACTCATACAGTAACCGCATGTTTTGTTAGAAGCAGAGCTAAATTACATGGCAGCTTTAATCGGTGCTGTCAGCGTTTTCTTGTACGTTCATGTTTTGCGGCCTGTTCATGCGAGTTAGCCCCCTAGTGGTGAAGCGCCAGGTATGGTAATTCTCAACTAACAAAGAAAAAAATGCATTGGCGTTGATAATTGTACAATGCATAATACTTGTGGTATGTCTAGTGCAGCTCAGGTGATTTGAAACAAGTACCTTCTCCTAAGCAGACAGCATCAAGGTGAGTCACATCACCATAAAGCATTAAACACTGCCTCGATGCCAAACGAAAGTCAAAGCGTAGGAGTGTTTATCACGATGTTGAACCTACAAATTAAAAACTAATACCTTGAACATGAAAGCTATAGGCCTCCGGAGCCCAGGCGAGTGATTTATCAACCCCTGTGCCTAACCCTGGATTAGCCCTAAAGATATTATTAATCTAAGCCCGTTTTTTTTTTTTTTCCAAGGCCAAACTAGACTCGTGTCAGTCTTGCACTGCTCAACTTACCCCGACCTCCACATGGTCTGAGCCCTTGTCATCCTGCTTGTGTAAAATTTCAAAGTAGTAGCGCCTAGAGGCCATCAAGCTGTGAAAGGAAGAAGAGAAAGAGAGGACACAGAAAACACACCATCAGAACAGAAGGAAAGGGATGGAACGGAGGGGGTGGGGGGAGTCAGAAAGGTAAGGAGAAAGAGGACAGTGCGGCTCTCGCTCCTGTATGCGAACACATGCTGGGTTAAGTACTCTGTCAGGTACAGTGTCTCTAGAGAGCTATGACATAAAATACAGTGGCACTACCATCTGCTTGCTGCCCCGTTTCCTCACTGGGCCCGAGATCTGGGATAAGACTGCAAATTCATCTTTTAATTTCTCTTTTAACAGCTTTTTTTTTTTTTTGCACAGTAACTAATTGAACAAAAACAAAAGAGAAGTGCACTGACCTCAAGGAATGGTACAAACTAAACAAAACTGCACCAAAATGGAATTCCTGACCACATCCCCATCCATCACTGCTGAGATCCCAAGCATTTCCGTTCCAAGCCTTTTATTTTATACCCAGATCTCCCCTGTGACTAAACATTTTATATTTGTAGCATGATATCCCAGTACACCAACACCATGACCAACCCATTTTCCCCAACTATTTTCTAACACACCCAACCCAGTTTCCAATATTCCCCAAATAATTCACCATTTTTCACCATCTACTGAACTTCCAAACGTATTTCTACCATCCCTAACCCAAAACCCGCCATCCCAAATCCTATATTCAAACATTCCCAACCCACAATCATAGTTTCACCAATCCCAACCCACTTTCCACTATCCTCAACCTTATTATCCATCCTCTTGAATCGTATATACACCACTCTCAACATTCCCAACCCACATTCCAAAAATCCACATTGTTATTTTCGGTTGAAAAAGCAGTACAAAGACAAAACAATAGGTTGATGTGCTGAAAAACGGTGCACAATTCACCAAACAGATTCAAACGAAAGCGCTGGTGTGAAAATGTAAGAAGTAAAAGTACAGATATTTGTGCAAAAAAACATCTGATTTAAATATTTGTTCTTCATTACTTTCCACATTTGCACCTTTTGCATTCACATGTACCCCGAGCCCAAACATGAGGCTCTTCTATTCTCTATCTTTCAAAGGTTTTGCTAGTTTTCCCTACAAAAAGCAGTATGTTTGTAAAAATGTTCGCTTGGCTCTCCCTACCCAAAATGCCATGAATGTTAATGCATGAAGGAATACATTCAAAGAGTACACTCTGTTAGTTTCTCAGTGGCATTATGGTAATAATACTTTTTCCTCTACTTGCAAAGATGTTCTAAATGAAATACTGTTTGAAAATACAGGTATAAACATTTTTTTAACGAACAGTGATAAGCAACATTTGAGATCTGTAATTTATATGACTCGCTGCTCGTGGCTTTTTTTTTGCATTATCTAAATTGAAAATTCAAGATGACGGAACTCTTTTTGTACTTTTCTAGATTCACTTCCTGTCCGTTTTAGTCTCTATGTAGAAGGATGTGGTGTAGAAAAGAAAAGAAGGAAAAGAAAAAGTGGTAACAGAAGGAAGCAACAGACAGAAGGTGGAATAAAGCGACAGGAAGACAGGGATACGGGTGACAGATGGCTGGGATTGATGTTTTACTGAGTGGCACTTTAACTCCGACAGGCGATATGAGACGTATTCTTCATGGAGCCAGTATATTATAAGCTTCGGTACCAAAAAGCTGGGGTTGGACGCTTTTTATACATCGTGGCTTGACGGCGGGTTTAAGATTGCAATCGAAAAGGTTCTTTGATATGTTTGTTTTATGATAAATTAATAAAATGTACTTTTTGTATATAATACAATGGAATTTGTTATGAAAATTCTCACGAAACTGTGTTTAACAGAACATGGCGGTCAACCATTGTACACTATAGCAACATTTATGGACACTCTATATAAGTTTAGTATGTGCTATTTTTAACATCCCGCTCCATATTTAATTCCCGTTCGCTTTTATAATAATGTTCAGTAAAGGGAAGATATTACACTAGATTTTGGAGGATGTATTTGTGATCATAGCCATGTGTGTTAGTACTGATGTAGGTGAGGTGAGGAGGCATGGAGTGCAGTGAGCGTTCACATTCATCTCAAAAGTGTGCTTTAGAGTTGGGGTTGGAGATCTCAAGCCCATGTAATACATATCTTAATAGAGCTGGCTTTGTGCACGGGGGCATTGTCATGCGTGAATAGGTATGACAGAGTCTAGTTCAGGTGAATAGAAGATCTACCCAGAGTAGTGTTGTAGAATATATCAGTACTAAAAAGTTACCGTGATATCCTGCTTTTAAAAAAATGATGTGATTCTTAATTTTATTAGTCTAGGAGCACGGTGGTTTATTGGTTAGCACGTTCGCCTCACACCGCCAGGGTTCGATTCGCATCTCGGCCATGTGTGTGTGTGGAGTTTGCATGTTCTCCCCGTACCTCGGGGGGTTTTTTTCCGGGTTCTCCGGTTTCCTCCCGGTCCAAAAACATGCACTGTAAGTTGTTTGGCACCTTGGAAAATTGTTCCGAGTGTGTGTGTGTGTGTGTGTGCCCTGCGATGGGTTGGCATTCCATCCAGGGTGTATCCTGCCTTAATGCCCATAGACACCTGAGATAGGCACAGACTCCCAGTGACCCGAGGGAAGATCCGATATAGCGGTAGAAGATGAATGAATGAATGAATAAAAAAAATGATGGCTGTCGTTCAGATTATTGTGCGCATGGCAATTTTTTTCCCCTGCTTGGATGCACTTCGGCGTTCATGCCGATGAAACAGAACAGAAAACTTTTAATTTATTTTTTATTTTTATATTATATTATAATATTTACTTTATATATATTTATAATATTCATTCATTCATTCATTCATTCATCTTCTACCGCTTTATCCGATCTTCCATCGGGTCACGGGGAGCCTGTGCCTATCTCAGGCGTCTATGGGCATTAAGGCAGGATACACCCTGGCTGGAATGCCAACCCATCGCAGGGCACACACACAACACATTCACACACACATTCATACACTAGGGACAATTTTCCAAGGTGCCAATCAACCTATCATGCATGTTTTTGGACCGGGAGGAAACCGGAGAACCCGGAGAAAAACCCCCTGAGGCACGGGGAGAACATGCAAACTCCACACACACATGGACCGAGACGGGAATCGAACCCGGATCCTGGCGGTGTGAGGCGAACGTGCTAACCACTACGCCACCGTGCCCCTGTTATATTTATAATATATATTTTAATATTTATTTAAAACTTTGGTACTGTGACAATGCTAATTCAGAGGCATTCTACACAAACAGGTGTCTCTATATTTTGATTGGTCGAAGACCCACATATGGCTAAATAGTCACGTGTCCCCACACTATTGTCCATATTGTGTAAGTTAACTGTAGTGAGGGGAAGAAAGCCCAAATTTATAAGACATTTATAAAAAAAAAAAAAAACAACATATAACCTAAGACTGTGTCTCATCAGATTAGTTTGTAATCATCATTTTCGAGAGAGAACAGTCTACTCTTTGACACCAGAACTTTCTCAGAGAAGTTCTTCAGAAGAAACTCCACAAGAATAACTATCCATTATTTTCAGTTACTATACTGTATTATACTATAATTGAGAAATAATCGTTTACCCGGCTTTCACATCTATCCTCAACTTTGTAAGCGAGCGTGACATTCGCTGATACTAATCTCGGGGAATGTAGCTACATTATAATAGACGACATGATCAGAAAATGAAGAATGGAGGCTGGAAAATGGATGGATCTCACTTGAAAGGCATGAAAGTAGATAAGGAGAAAACAGGAATACTCTCTGTGCATACACACACACACACACACACTCATACACACACACCTGGGTACAAAAGAAGAAAAAAAAAAAAGATAAAACCTGGGGACATATAATCAACATCAGCATAGAAATCAGCACAGCGTGTGTGATTTTTGCCTGATAAATGTCCTTTGTGACGGTGTGTGTTGTTTCTCTCGTCTCTCTCTTTCTGGAGGCGACGGTAGAGCCAGGAGAAAATAGTAACCATTAGAAATGATGGGAAGGAGAGAAGAATGCATGGATGATCAGGATTCAGATTCGGCAAACCAACCCGGAGAACAGAGACGGAAAGATGATAGCGATGCGGAGAGAGAGAGAGAGAGAGAGAGAGAGAGAAATGGAGTAAGGGAGTAAAGGAGAGAGATGTACAATGGGCTTTTAATTGGTCCACTAATTGCCTCGCAAGCATTCTTCTCAATAACCGAGGCGGACTGAGGGATGAAAGCCGAAAGATAAAGCGGAGGGAAACACTGAGTAGGTTGTGTAGCCTTGTGTAAATTCGGTCAGACTCGAGTGCCCTCCTGACAAAAACGGGAGCGGGGATGAAAACCTTGAACCGCCTGCATACGGCTCTTTAATGAGCTATTCTTCAGAACAGGGTTTCAGCCTCCTTCAGCAGTGCACCAATCACAGTAATTAAACGTCCACACTCAATAAAACCGGATGCTGTGGCCAAGGGCTAATTATCAACCTTGAAGTTACCCTTGTGATGAATAGGAAAGATAAGAACGGATCTGGTAAAATAAAAATAAAAATGCAAAAAAATAAAAATAAAAAAATAAATCCAAGCACGGGGACACTTAGTGGCTTAGTGGTTAGCACGTTCGCCGCACACCGCCAGGATCCGGGTTCAATTCCCGTCTCGGTCATGTGTGTGTGGAATTTGCATGTTCTCCCCGTGCCTCAGGGGGTTTTACTCCGGGTTCTCTGGTTTCCTCCCGGTCCAAAAAAAAAAACATGCAGGGTAGGTTTTGGCACCTTGGAAAATTGTCCGTGGTGTATGCATCCAGGGTGTATCCTGCCTTAATGCCCATAGACGCCTGAGTTAGGCACAGATTCCCAGTGATCCGAGGGAAGATCGGATATAGCGGTAGAAGATGAATGAATGAATGAAAATCCAAGCATCATTGGGAATGCTGTTAAGTTCAACTTGCAGTGTTGCTAATTTTGAAAGGTATAGGAAGTTTAGTTCTATAAAGTGTTCATTTTATGTTCCATTTGCATCTATAAAACAAACAAAATAAGTTTGTCAATTTTGGACCTAATAGTGGACGACCCTGCCAAATCAACCATGCAGATTTTTTGTGGTGGCTTGCGGTTGTTTTGGAGCAAGATTTGGAGACTTATTCCAGAAAGGAACCATCATGGTTACCATTCTATCCGGGAATTTACATTTGCATTTACATTTATGGTATTTGGCAGACACCCTTATCCAGAGCAACTTACAGCTGAGCAATTGAGGGTTAAGAGACTTGCTCAAGGGCCCTCTAGTGGCAGCTCGGTGGTAGTGGGATATGAAACTGCGACCTTCTGGTGCACAACGCTGCCTTAAATGCCTTAAACGCTGAGCTGCCATTCCCATTTCTGCGGGTCTTTGGAACTGACATTTATGGAAGACAATGAGACCAAACAGTCGTCTGGATGGATTGTTATCTATCATGGAATATCCTGCCCACATCTAAATCCTATATAACTGCTCTGGGATTTATTATAGGAAAGAAATCACCAATGAACATTTTCCAGATGAATTTATTCTTTATTTTTGCGGGTGGGGGGGGGGGGGGATTAATTGTCCGGATGGCGAGAGTGTATCAAGCTGATCTTCATGCTTTTTTGGGTGAAAATCAGGAACAGGAACATATTTGTTTGGTTAAAAGTAAATCTTAAGGACCCAGTGTGTTATATAGAAACAATAGGAGCCTGAATGTGTCCCAGAAAAATGATAAAAGACTAGACTTTTGACAGATTGGACAAATTCATGGATGTAAAAACGCTATCAATTATAATATAACAAGGTAGTCACAATTACCTGTCAAAGCAGAGTAGGGCTTCGTTTGTGTTTCCAGAGATCTTAGGATTTATGTGGGATGCAATAGCTTAGTGGTTAAGGCATTAGATTTTGGCTCAGAAATTTGTGAGTTCCAATTCCCGCCAGACCAAAGTGGCACCTCTGGACCCCTGAGAAAGGCCCTTAACCCTATAGCAGCCTCGTGGGAAAAGTCCAATCTCTTAAACACCCAGCTTAAACACATCCATTTGGGCATTGAAGAGAAAAATTAGAGCTTCTTGTGGTACAATTAAAATACAATTACAATTAATATAATCAATCCTACCGATTGGCCGATTAAGTCATTACTGCTTGAATATGTAGTCTACATGTTCCTAATATATTGGCCACATTTAACTCCCTATGAAGTGATTTTAAATCACTGCTCTGATTTAGTTCGAGGCAAATCACTATATGAAAACACATCTTGTTGATTACGAATTCATCACCCAACACGCTCGGTAGACTTTGGAGAAATATCAGGAGAAGGTTGACTGAGTCTGACCCCCAGAGATCTGCTGTAATCTCATAAATGCCAAGTGCTAAGTTTAAAAGAAAAGGGAGATTTTTTTTTCTCTCACTTCTCTGTAGTTTAAAGTAGAGGAAGAAATCCACTGATCTTCAGTAGAAATAGAAGCGCTCTCTCTCTAATTATTCTTTTTTTTTAGGTGTTTGTTCTTTAGTTGCCGCACTTTAATTATTGTGTGTTTCACGTCGTCAAGGAATGTCAGAGTCGAAGAAAATACGATACACAGTATGTAGAAAAGTAGTGGAAAGCTGACTTTTACAGCCACAGTGACAGATCGGTTCAATTTCAGTACGGATAAGGGGAGGAAATGCAAAACATAAAATGACTTGTTTGTTTTTTTGTTGTTTTTTTAAATCCACTAAGATTATTATTATAAACAGTTTTGAACATTGTTATCAAAAAATAAATAAAATGGCTGCTTTTAAAATACATTATATATGTACATTATATATACACATTATATATATATATATATATGTGTGTGTGTCTGTGTGTGTGTGAGTGTGTGTGTGTGTTTGCGCATAAACACACACAGATTTGAACTGAGAATGTGATTAAACTCAGATTTCATTCCTTGTATTTACAAAATCGCTGAATTCCTGTGATTGCCATTTTTTAACAAACAGTCTATGCATTGCAAGCATTTCATTTATTATATTTAATGTTATGTCTTTTATTTTTAAAAATGAGTCAGGACACATTTATAGCATTATCTTTTCAATTAGTATCAACTCTAAACGATGGCTAGTAATGCCCTAAGTGCCTTCCTTCCAAAGATATGTAAATTGTGTAAGTAGCTCACTAACCCTGGGTTGTCAGGAACTGTCATTAAAATGTAGATACGCCCTTGTCAGAAGCAGGGGAAGTCCTAACTAAATCTCACACATTTCCTGCTATAGAGCTGCAAACGTACAATAATGAACACTTTTATGATGAATCTTTCATTGCACTCCAGGTCTTCTGACCTCACCTACATCAGTACACATGACTCTCCTAAAGATGGTTGAAAGATCCGAAATCTCCAAAAGCACAATTCCAATATCTAGTGGAACATCTTCCCAAAAAGTGTGGAGGTTAAGATAAGTATTAAGAATCTTATTATGGTCCAGTGTTAGTTGTCCATATAGAGTAAGTTGAAGTGAAGAAAATGACTTTTGGTAGACGCTCGTATCCAAATCACCTTTAGGCCCCGCATTTGGAAGCTTGGTGGAGCTGGGATTTGAATTTACAACCTTCCTATCAGAATTCCAACATCTTATAATAGACTGTATATGAGTTTTAGAGTTCCCATGGACTAGCAGGCATGATAGAATCGTGCATACGAATAATATGAAATGTTGTTCACTTGCTGTGGAGAAAACCCAGCTAAACAATCCACTGATACATTCTGGTTATGACACCCTGATGATCACACTTTGCTAAAACGTTATGTTATTCGTGGCGCGACCGAAAGCGACATTTCGTCTCCTTGACGTGTGACATTTCCGCCTTTTCCCGAACAGATCCGCCCCTCAGACATGATATTTCTGTCTCCGCATAACCTTTTCTCTTATTACAAAGATCTTCGCAGTGTCTGCATTCTCAGCCTTTGATAGACGTGTTTCTGTTCTGCAAGCATGCCTGTTTTTCTACAGAATCTTTCCACTTGGCTTCATTAGTGCATCTTTGCCCGGCAACAGGGAAACATTTCTGACAAGAGAATTCTGCCTGTCATATGGGCCGTCTTGGGGTATTTTCTTTTTTACTTTTGCTGTAAGAACCAACCCATTAGGCTATTAAACACACGAGGCTCTGTCTTCGCTCTGGCATCAAACTAACAAGCTCTGATGGAGGAGAGTAACAACCCAAGCACTGATTCACTGATTCAGAGAGAGGAAGAGAAGGAGGCGGGGTCGGTGGGTCCTGCGTGTTACGGAGAGAAGATGAAAAAGATGAAAGGGACAGAGTTAGATGCTCTGGTGAAATGCTGTATCTAGGTGATTAAGTCAATCAGATGGATGGATGGATGGATGGATGGATGGATGAATATTTGGAAGGATACATGGATGGATAGGTAGGACGATGGATGGCTGGGCTTTCTCCTTCCGCCATCTTCTAGTCCAGATATAATTATTTCTCAAGAATAATTCATGAAGATAATCACTCATGTGTTTCATGATGAAATCTCTCTATAGCTCCTCTCTGTATAGTAATGTTGCACCGTATGCAGTTGTGCAGTAATAATTTCACCCTGTGAATTATTACTGTACTTCATACGGTGCAACATTACTGCGCCATTTCATACTGTAAATTATTACTATGCAATTTCATACAGTGCAATATTTCCTTTTTCGCACTATATGGCAAGGCAGATATCTGTAAATATTACTTATATTCTCCTGTTTTGTATATTTTTTCTATTTTTCTTGTTTATATTTCGTATCGTGTACTGTTTTTGGGGCGCATGCACAGTTTCCGTTATACCTTGTTGTACAATAACAATACAGTTCTATTCTATTCTCTCTTTCTCTTACTTTTATCTCTCAAGATTCAAACGATCCTTTACCAGCTTTGAAAATATCGTCTGTTCTCTCTCTCACTTTCTCTTATCTATCCATCCATCCATCCCTGTTTGTCTGACTGTCTCTCCCTTTCCCTCTCCCCCCCCCCCGTCTCTCTCTCTCTCTCTCTCTCTCTCTCTCTCTCTTTTAGTCTTTTAGAATATTGGAAAATAAAACTCACTCGCTGTCCCTTTCAAAATTAAAAGGATGCTTAATTGCCATAACAAATATACACGATCTATCTGTGGGTCTGCCTGTCTGTATTTTAAACCCCTAATACTTTGACCCTGCACCTTCACAGTAACATAGAAATAATCCCCAACTGATTACATCATAAGCACAGTTACAGTCAGGACACTGTGGGATCTCCAGCAGGACGAGTGAACCAGTCCCAAAAGAATAACATTAACAGTGTATACCAGGTACCGGCCCCCAGACAGTCGTGAACGCGCAAGCATTCGTCCTAAGGCGAAGTAAGCCGATGAATAATTCAGAAGCTCACGCTACGCACGGAGACGCCCGACTTCCACGGCAATCAGCGTCACCTCGAACGCCGGCGACAGAAGCAATTAAAACGAGTGAGTGACACCGGGCTCTGACGAATGGTGCTTTAATGCGTCTCCTGTGATTTATTTTGTGGAAAAAATGAAAAAAAAAAAAAAACTGCCTGCCGGGTTATTTTTCACGAGTGCAGCTGACAAGTGTTTTCCGCCAGGCCGAGCGAGCTGGAACTGCATTGTGGTGCACTGAAGTAAAAATGAATAAATAAATAAATAAATAAATAACACAACTGATGTGGAAATGAAAACAGACATCGAACACGTCGAGTTAACCCAGAGCTAAGGTGTAGCGCTTTGGCTTGTACTACGCCTGCACGTACTGGCTTATGGTTCTACAAAAATACAAAGTGAACACTGACGGACGTCTCTGACGGTCCAACTCCTGTTGCACTGCAGGAAAGGGAGAAGATTTTTCACTTCCAGGAGCAGCAGCAAACAAATGAGTCAGTGTATTAATCCGCTCCAATGATTCAATTAAACAGCACTCGAGCCGAGCAAGCACTGAGCTTCTTCCTTCATAACTCCTGCTTTTATGAACATTTAGTCCTGAAGGATCCATTATGTTCACACGTATATTCGCTCCGTCATCAGAGACCAATCTATTGGAGGATATTATTATCCTTGTTGTCCAATTATCTACTCTAAACATCCAGCGTAATAAGGGCTTTTGTGCTTCACCAGTAAATGTACAGAGCCTCGTGTGGATGCATTTGGGTTTGAGTGTTCCTGTTGTTTCTATGCAACAAATTCAGTCACATAAAACCAAATTAATATGTAAATGTCCATATGCTCCACTGAAGAACAGCATGTGACAATGCCATTCCCCAAACGTTCCGCTGAAATACTTCGCCGTGCCTCGTATCAAACTTGCCAAATATGTTCTTCACTATGGAGATGGAGATTTCGGACCTTGTGATCCTGTGCATCCCAGAGTAGTTCAATAGGATGTAAATGTGGTGACTGGGCAGGACATTTCCTGACAGATAACTTTCCAGACGACTTGGCATTTAGCATTTAGCAGACGCCCTTAACCAGAGCGACGTACAAAAAAAGTGCTTTGAGTCTCCATCTAATAACAAATGATTACCGCTATGATATCGATTAACAATCTTAAGATACAAAGAATCTTAAACTTTTTTTTGCCAGGACTGTGAAAAAAGCAAGAAGTGCTAGGTATGACTTCACTCGGCACTTGAAAACTGCTGTTTGGACGTCCAGGAGAAGTTACAATATGTTTTTGCTGTATGGTGAAATCACATCATTGTTCTCGCTATAATGAGCAGTGACAAAGGGGACAGTTGGATGAAAATAAATGCTGGAAAATGACCTAAACGAGAACACGAGAACTGTCAAAAATGATCAAAAACAGGTTCTATAGATGTTTTTTCCTATCTGTTTATCTGTTCTTTAATCAATTTACAACGAATGAGTGAAAATATAAATACACCTGTATTAGTCCTTTGGACCCGTGTACAAACCCGTTTTTGTGTAGGATGTACTCAAAAATATGGGAGAGATGTTTTGTAATAAAAGTCATATATTTGAGTTATTCATAATATTCAACTTAATGAGGGGCGCGGTGGTTAGTAGTTCGCACATTCGCCTCACACCTCTAGGGTTGGGGGTTCGATTCCCGCCTCCGCCATATGTGTGTGTTTGTGGAGTGTGTGGAGGCTTCGATCCCCGCGACCCGAGGGAAGATCGGATATTTCTTAATGAGTCAAAAGCATTTGTTGCCATATTAAATCCAAGGAGGGATTCACAATGCCCTGACCAGAGAATGAATGAAGGAATAAGGAAGGAATGAATATTATACTTGTAATTGTAATCATGTACTGTGAATACGGAAAATCGCCCTCTCTCTCTCTCTCTCTCTCTCTCTCTCTCTCTATCACTCTGTTTGTCTCCCCCTATCTCTCCTTCTCTCTCTTACTGTTTGTCTCTCGCCTTCCTTAACTCTCTTTCTGATTGGTGATGAGTGATCGATATTAACTAACGCACTCTGTCAGCCTCTCCCCCACTCCCCCGTTTTCACACCGGTCATATTTTTAGCTGACGTGTACAGCGTTTGAAAGTTGCGCTGATGCAGCGCATGCTATCTGTCAAGTGCAATTGAAAATGTTGTTTTTTTGCTTTGTTTTTTTTTTTTTATTCACCACAAAAAAACCCAACAAATAAATACAAAATCCAACACGTTTGGGCAAGGATGCAAATTTGAACTGGAAATGAACGAATGACTGATTGAATAAATAAATAAATAAACAAACAAACAAATATATACTTTACCTCTATAGTGAAGTGTACAAAATTTGGGGGATTATATTTAATTTTCTTTGGTCAAAATAAGCCTTTGATTATTTTGTAAAACC
This sequence comes from Kryptopterus vitreolus, assembly GCA_030449085.1. Lineage (NCBI taxonomy): Eukaryota > Metazoa > Chordata > Actinopteri > Siluriformes > Siluridae > Kryptopterus > Kryptopterus vitreolus. The sequence continues at coordinate 7,239,475 of JACRUU010000010.1, read as the reverse complement.
TATTTCTGTTTCTGCAGAGACAAAAACACCAAAGCAAAGCAGTTCCATTTCATCGGTACTTCACTATATGAACAAAAACGCAATGAGACACTTCACTTTTCCATCCATATGTGGTTCTTCTACCAAAATGTTACCACACAGTTGAATGCAGTCATTTCTATCAGATGCCTCTTGGTGCTGTAGAATTTTAATATTCCTCCACATGAACTAGGAGGAGGGGCACGGTGGCTTAGTGGTTATCACGTTCGCCTCAAACCGCCAGGGTCCGGGCTCGATTCCCGTTTCGGCCATGTGTGTGTGGAGTTTGCATGTTCTCCCCGTGCCTCAGGGGTTTTTTCTCCTGGTTCTCCAGTTTCCCCCGGTCCAAAAACATGCACGGTAGGTTGATTGTCACCTTGGAAAATTGTCCCTAGTGTATGAATGTGTGTGTGTGTGTGCCCACCCTGTATGGGTTGGCATTCCGTCCAGGGTGTATCCTGCCTTAATGCCCATAGACGCCTGAGATAAGCACAGACTCCCCGTGACCCGAGGGAAGATCGGATAAAGCGGTAGAAGATGAATGAATGAATGAACTAGGAGACCCGAACCTGTTCTAGTAGGACAATATCTCAAAGCTATAAAGTATGAAGATCTGGCTGAGTAGAAGATCAGGAGTGGCCTTCTATAAAGATCCGACTTCATTCCAACTGAACACATTTGGGGAAAAATGTAAATGCTGACTACACTAAAGGCCTTTTCACCTCACCTACATCAGTTACCTGACTTTACTAACACAACAGTGGCTGAAATCTCAACACAATCTGGTGGGAACATGTCCACAGAAGAGACCAAATGTGGAATGGGATCCTCAAAAATAAGTAATATCTTACACGGTCCAAAAAACGTTGTCGATATAACAATTTTAATATCATTTCTATTATTATTATTATTATATTATTATATGGATTTCAGATTGATTCATTTCAAATAACTCACGCCGAGCCAAATAACATTTAAGATCAAATAAAAGTGTCTATCATCCGTCTATGTTTTAACCTCAAACAACAAAAAGATTAAAATCATACTCACTGTACAGACTTGGAGGTCTGGGACCTGAATTTGGTAAATTCCCCCGGAGCAGTCCACTCGGAGCCGTGCTGCAAAGGAGAAATGACACTCTGTCACCTGCACGGTCCTGAAACCTCCAATTGCTACACATTACGAGCACCGGAGTGATCCTCCGCCTGCTGGAAAATTTCTCCTGCTGTCACGGCGTTCACCCAAACCAGCAATTTCTTCATAATTATTGGCAACGCAAACTGTGAACACAAAAGCTCATTACCATTCAGACGCTGAACTCATGGGAAAGCGTTCGCTAGATACCCGTAATGATATCAAAAAAGGGTAGATTCTTCTCCAAAAAAAAGAAAAGAAAACAGAACACTTTGTAGATGTTTACTTTTCTCTCAGAGAGTCTGTTTTTTATAAGAAGTAAATGACAGCAGCACTCTTTGATCATTGCTAACACCCACCGCAGTGATTAATCTTGTTGTGTCTGACGTCTCGTCTGTTTAATGTCCTACTTTCAGCATATCGAGCACAATATTCAGAAAATCTAACTCATGATCGAGTCGAACAAACAGCAAAGTTTATTTTCGCCGCATTAGCTGCAAATATGAATGTAGTTGCCCACCTGCCCCACGTATACCAAGAGGTTGGCATTGAGGGGATTCTCATCCGAGCTCAGCCACAGCTCCGAGTTATCATCAGAGGATATCGCAAACTGGAAATCACCTGGAGAAAATAAAATAAATAAATATATATATATGTTTTATATATATATATATATATATATATAAACATTTACGATAATACTTTGTAATCGTTTTCTATGTTGGGTCTAGTATAACTAATACGAAACATGCATTTGCATAAAGGTCCAAATATAGATCCATATTTATCTATATGCATATTGATTAGAATATTAGACACTTGCAAAGTATTAATTTTACATACATTAATAACAGGTACAAATGTGTGATTAAATTGTGATTACTCAGGAATGACAAGATTAAAGTTATATATACACACACACACACACACACACACACACACACACACATAGACGCACAGCTACACTGTATGAGCAAAAGTATTGGGACACCAGCCTTTTCCAGCCATATATGTTTCTTCCTCAAACTTTTGGAATCATATAAATATATAGCATGATCTGGGATTATTCATTCACTTGATCTACGACACCAAAACCTGTTTTCCAGCACATGAGTGTCCTTGTGCACAAAGCCAGCTCCATGAAAATATTCTTTATATGGGTTTGAGTGGAAGGCGTGCTGTAAAGCTCGGACTTGAACCCTAGTGTCCTGCCTTAATGCACATAGATGCCTGAGATAGGCACCGTAGAAGATTGAAGTTAGAATTTTTTGGTAGATAGAGAATAGAAGATTAGATAGTAGAAGTTAGAAGTTAGAATGGGGACTCCTTTAGAGACTTTGGTTTAGTGGGGCTTTAGTCATATAGGTAGAAGATGAATGAATAAATGAACCCTAGTGAACACCTTTAGGATGAACGTGAACACTGACTGCACCTTAGGCCTTCTTACCTCACCTACAGTTTGCTTAAAAAGCAAATATAAATAAATATAACTGTCTGGTGTTCATAGAGTGCACATTTTTGTGCTCTATTTACCCTGGAGTGTTTCATAATCCATATTTTATAATATCAAGGCTGAAGTGACAATTGTAAGTCCTGTTTCATTTTCCTGAAAGTCCTTCCCCTTCTGTCTATTCAGGCTTTTTGGAAACTTGCCTGAAGCAAATCTCTAAACACAACATCTTTTTGTCAGTGCATTTCTCTTAAAAAAAAAAAAGGCATTTCTTCACAGATGTAGTTCCACCATCGACTGCTCTGTTACAAACCGTCTTTATACGGATGAATAAAGCCAAAGATGCGAAGGCCGTAATTCTTCCACTTCGGAACCACAGCCAGCTTTTTCACCGTAGTTCTGGTCTGCAAAAGAAGAAAAATAGAGAAAATAGAGAAAATACAATAATAGACACCATATCTTTTCTTAGCCCTATATAATACCCTGTTATCCACATGCTCCCATCTCTGAAGCGGTTTGCTGACATTATTAGCAGCAGCAGATGAAAGTTGCGAATAAATAATAGTCACAGAATGCAAAGGTGAGAAGCCCAGGGACTTCAATTTGCACTGCGCGCACATAACATGCTCCGGAGTGTGATTCAATTTCTGAACACACCCAAAATATAGATTGTAACCAAAATGGATATTATACATTACAAATTAATATGGAATAACTGAACTTTCAGGCACAATATTGTTGTGCTTCGGTTCCGGTTCATATGTTACACCTTACGGACACTGTATTTTTGTATACACACATGCACACACACACTACACTACCACAACTACTCATAAAAAATGTGTGTATATAGTGTGTGTGTGTGTGTCTCTATATATATATATATATGCATTTGCATATTTGCTGTTATTAGCTCTTGCAAAACTTTGAATTTCATGTGATGGTTACAAACAATTGTAGTTGGATTTAAAAAATAAATAAATGGAATAAATTGGATGCTATAACCCCAGGACTGATGCAGGAATGTAAAATAAACAATACAATTATAAAGAACTTGTTAATACCTTTATATTGTATTATTATGCAATATCATAGCATATTATATGCATATTAGATTAGAATAGTCTTTGTCACACATACATTACAGAACAGTGAAATTATTTTACATGAATGTTGTCAGCTTGGAAGTTGAGGGTCACAGCACAGGGTTAGTCATAATACAGCGCCCCCTGGAGCACAGAGGGTTAGGGGTTTTGCTCCAAGGACCCAAGGGCGGCAGCTTGGCGATACCGGGGTTTTAACCCTGACCTTTCAATCAGCAGTTCAGAGTCTTAAACAATTGGGTTTCCTCCTCCTATTAAATTCTAATCCCAATAATAAACACAGCCAATGGATTTGAACAATTTCCACTCAAGCTTTAACTCGACATTTGGGGCCAAAATCAGCTATTATATAAAAAAAAGCTCCAAAATAAAATAAATTAAAACAATCACACAGAGCTATCCTTACAGGGTTTTTATATTATATATAATGTTTAAACCTATTTCAGGATGCTCTGACTCCAACCAGTGCAGCTATCTTTAAGCTAGAGATGTCAGTCATGCTTATTCCCTGTTTAGTGATTGGCAGCTTCCTGTAAGATTCTGCCACTAGGAGCGTTCTGAACCAATCATTATAAGGAGAAACCATGTTTCCAGGGTGGACAGATAAAGTGTACTCTGTCTAATAAACATGACACTCCATTGAATCTCGGTGAAGCCTTTGCGCCCGGGCTGGACTCAGAAGGATGTGTTCTAATCCTGTCTTCATCTTAAACCTTTAATCTTTTGTTACATTAAATCAGAGAATACACAAACACCGAACAGAAACTGACTGATCCAGAACCACACGCAGTGGGAGTAAGCTCTGTGTCTGGGGTTTGGGAAGAGGTTTCCACGCAGGATACCTTTGAATTTAATAAGCAAACAATATGGCAGTCATTTGATTTGCTAAACTATATAAACAATATTTCACCAAGGTGGCTGACTAACATCGATACTAACAACATAAAACTCAACACAAACGCAAAGCTGATTTACATAAGGAAGTGGTAGATAGATTTTCGATCAGAAGTGCCGACGCTGTCAAGCTGTTCTTGTCGGGCCCCTGAGTTAGGCCCTTTATATACTTTATATAAAGTCAGGTTATAAATCCCATAAACATAGAATTATGTTCCAAATCTTTCTTCTGAATACATTATATTCACCATAAATCTCACATAGATATAAATAAATTCATGAAGTTCAAATAGAAATGTATTGTTAATATTTATAGAATATATATATATATATATATATATATATATATATATATAGTCTTATATATATATATATATATATATATATATTCATTCATTCATTCATTCATTCATCTTCTACCGCTTTTATCCGATCTTCCCTCGGGTCACGGGGAGCCTGTGCCTATCTCAGGTGTCTATAGGCATTAAGGCAGGATACACCCTGGATGGAATGCCAACCCATCGCAGGGCACACACACACACATTCACACACACACATTCATACACTAGGGACAATTTTCCAAGGTCCAAGGTGCCAATCAACCTACCGTGCATGTTTTTTTGGACGGGGGACGGGGGGAAACCGGAGAACCCGGAGAGAAAAACCCCCTGAGGCACAGGGAGAACATGCAAACTCCACACACACATAACCGAGACGGGAATTGAACCCGGATCCTGGCTGGGGTGTGTTAGGCGAACGTGCTAACCACTACGCCACCCGTGCCCCACCGTGTATATATATATATATATATATATATATATATATATATATATATCTATATATATAGATATATATATATATATATATATATATATATATATATATATATATATATATTATATCTATATACTATACATACATACATACATAATGTTGTATTTGTCTTATAGACATTGATATTGCTTTTAATATTAATATTATTTTTGACATGTTTCTATAGTTATATGTTCATTTCTTTTAGTAATTGCTTTTACTGTTAAATATGGAATGTGGTAATCCTTCATTTTCAGTATAGTCTGAACCTGGATTTGATTCCTGGATTTGAACTAAACTGCGAGTTGGATTATTAACGGATTATTATGATGTGTGGCTCTGAGCCTTTGGTTTACTTACATGTGGGTACACAAAGGGGAGCGAAGGGCACAAAGGGAAGTGCAGGTTGTTTCTGAGCTGAGAAACCGATGAGCCGCACCAGTCCTCGAACACGTGCAGGTTGGCCTGGCCTTTATACTGCAAGAACATGAAGAGAGAAACGGTGTAGGTAAATAGCATCACTGGTTCAAGGTGCAGGGTCTCCCACCAAATCGTCATTCGAGATCTCTCCCTCTGTTTCATTCCCGCCGAAACCATCCCTCGTTCCGCTCCCCTATTTCTCGCACCGAACACTCGGGCTCCTGCTCTAGCTCTTTGGTCCTTCGGGATCTCCTTTAAACAGAGAGCTGACACTATGGCAGACTTCATTTGAAAGAAAAGAGAGTGAGAGAGCTGCGCTTGATACACATCCCCAGCTAAGGCCCACGCGTGTCCGGCGCGGCCTGGCGCAGGCTGCGGCTTGCTGAAATTGGGTCTGTGAATAGGAACAACCCCAAGAGAGGTGAGAGCGAGAAAGAGTGTGTGTGAGAACGAAGCGCAGTGGCTGCGATGGATTTGGCTGCAAATCAACACCGCGCGAGGTGTGAAAGCAGGCCTCGTCTTGCTGTGCCATCGGGGTCGTTTATGGATAACGGTTTCCACCTGCAGTCACATACGGTGTGTGCCAAGCTGCTTAGGAATTCATGGGAAAGAAGAAAAAAAGCTTTGATTGATATATACAGTACACACACACACACACACACACACATAGACACACACACATATATGAGAAAAGAGAAAACAAGCTGAACATTGGCGAATCCACCTCCCATTAGAATGCACTAAAAAGCAATTTCTCGCATTCCAGCAAATAATCGGAATTCATTCATGTGTTCCCGAGGTGAGGCCAGAACTGTGCACCCAGCCACTGATACACTCCCCTCCTATCTGCCCGTCAGCTCCGGGGTCTCTCACCACAGTCAGGTTTAATTTTAGCCTGTCTAATTACAGCCGGTACGGATGTAGACCTTGGCATCCCACCCACCCCGAGCGGGGGTGGACAGCGGGCATTTCACGACTGACCTGACTCATCTCAGACAGACATGGCAGACACTTTGCGGTCTCCCGCCCCGTCCTATGCCTCATCCGCGCCAATCACGCCGAGTATTGTTCCAAATGCCCGCTTTAAATATTTCAGCAAGTCCCGTAATAAAATCGGGACGCCGTTCCCGCTAAGCCCGTATTAATAAATGATTAGAACAGAGCTTATAATTCTTTGTAATCATTTCCTTGACTGATCTCCGTTACACTTTCCGTTCAGCGGTTCTCATTCATCAAGCTGGGTATGAACACATTTACTTGGGAATTGTTTAGCAAGGGCATTTACACAAGAAAAGTGATATACAAAAAGAAAAAAAAAAAGAAAAAAAACATTTGCATGCTAATGTCATTATAAAGGAGTCGTTTCAGAGGGTTTACAATGCAGTGCATCAATATTTCTATGTATTATAAAACAAAATCCATGACTGAGCACCAAATAAAAGATGAAAAACATAAAAAAAAATGCAATTTTGTTGATATATTTCAATCACCGCAAGATACATTTCTCCGTAAGCAACATCGACTGCTTGCGGAGTCTCGTTCCTGCACTACAGATTCCTGTTTAAAACCCCATACGAAGCAATTTTCCGACGAATCTGATAACACCCATGTCCTAATATGCAGCCTTATTCTTTCTTAGAACCCAATATTCACCAAAACCTCCAAATCCCCATGTTATCGGCAGTAATTTCCGCATTTTTCCAGATAACATTCATCTTCTCGAAGAAAAAAAACGAGCAGTGCTTAAATTTATTCAGCTCAGATAAGCGTGTGCTTTCAGCCAATGGTGCATAATAGAGGAAGGGGGTTGAGTTGAGTGTGTGTGTGTGTGTGTGGGGGGTGTGTGTGTTAGGAATGTGTTTGATACGATGTTTCCTTCTATCAGAATGATCTCCCCGCACTTCCAGATGAGCCCTAGCCCTCCCCCCCCCCCCCTACCACACTCCCATGATACGTTCCCCAGACATCAGCCATGGGACATATAATGGAATTCAATAAGAGTCCTGAGGAGCTCGTAAATCACGAGGTGAAACCAGAGGTCATTTTTGCCCCGGGGGTGGGTTCAGGCCAAGGATGATGGGAAGGGTTGGGATTTATTGTGTACTGGTGGCATGTTTGCAACCTCAAAGGAGACATGAGATAAACTTATATGCTTGGATCATTTTGGATCAGGGACTCACAGGTTAAAGTGAGCACCCGTTGGTAGGTTTACGTCTAAAATGATATTTCTTCCCGATCACTGCGTGCATCCGTTCTCATGGGAGACAGGAGATGAGGGACTACCCACAGTGCAAGCCCGAGACAGCAATTAGTCAACCTCCTGGCTAGTGAAGCTGAAACATATCTTCTATTATCATTCAGCAGGAGGGTCTGCAGCAGGAGAGAGTGTAAAAAGAAAGAAATACAATGTGCACATTGCATACGTCCTCATTCTCTACAAATATTGTGTTTTACATACTTCTATCATTGCCATTATTTCACACACACAAACATATGTCAATAGTATATATTATATATATATATATATATATATATATATATTATATATATATATATATATTATATATATATATATATATGATATATATTTCACGTGATTTTTTTCACGTCTTTTAAATGTATATTTTAATCCTATTTGTAATAAAATGTAGGGGGCACGGGTGGTGGCTTAGCACGTTTGCCTCACACCTCCAGGATCCAGGTTCGATTCCCGTCTCGGCCATGTGTGTGTGGAGTTTGCATGTTCTCCCCGTGCCTCAGGGGGTTTTTCTCCGGGTTCTCCGGTTTCCCCCCGGTCCAAAAACATGCACGGTTAGGTTGATTGGCACCTTGGAAAATTGTCCCTAGTGTAGTGTGTGTGTGTGTGTGTGTGTGTGTGTGTGTGTGTGTGTGTGCCCTGCGATGGGTTGCCATTCCATCCAGGGTGTATCCTGCCTTAATGCCCATAGACGCCTTGAGATAGGCACGGCTCCCCGATGGAAGATCGGCTATAGCGGTAGAAGATGAATGAATGAATGAATGAATGAATAAAATGTAAATAAATACAATTAAACACATTTTTTTGCATGCTGACAAAACAACATTTTAAGCACTGATTCTTCCAAACTCTAGAAAAAAAAAGGATCAACAATTAAGCGAGAAATCTGTTTATATCTGTTTATACACAATACAAGTCCTTAAGGATTTTATGCTACTACATTAAAACGTGTGATTGCGCTTGGAAATTGCTCTCTGAGAGAAAAACAGGCAACACCTTGGCGGCCACATTAAAGAAAATTGGGATCATTCCCTTTTGCCTGGCAGAATTTGAACACCGATAGACCTTCGATGTAGACAGTAGGCACAGACTCGCTTCGTCTGTCTGCGCATTACAGTTAAATTGTTCACCTTGAAGAAAGGCACCTTGGGAAAGTCTCATTATCTGATCTAGTGCTTCACATCTCAGCTTAAAAGATTGCTCTTCTTTCACCAGTCTTCTATTTAGGGATTTGCCGGGGACTTCCTGGCATTGTATAAAAGTATTACACACCTCTGATACTTCGGTAATTATGTTCCTATTGGAAGATGCCCTTGAAAGAAGCAACACCCTTCTATTAGACCGGGCAGGAATCCTCGTCAGAGATGTCACCTCTTTTCTCCCCCTTGCTCTCGCGCTGCCATGTTACTCCATGGCAATTGTCTGTTCGGAAGACATTGTTATGCCAGATAATCACACATTCCGAACTGGCAGGACACTGGGATTGTGCTAATTAATAGGGGGAGTAATGAGGCGGCGAGTGGCAGAACACTGCGGCTCTTCATTATTGGCTGATAAGAGCTTGGAAGCTGTCGCTGGTGCTTTGGCTTCGACTCGGCGTGATGAGCTCGAGCCTTTTCTGACGCGTTTTCACATCAGATACACAACACATTCAAACGAAGGGAACGCTTAGAACTAACGCTATACAAAAAGCCCGGCCTGGCGTTTTTTGGTTTTTATGTTATAAGTCTGATGGGTCTAATAGTCGCAGGTCTATATTAGGACAGACATCATTGAGACTGGCGCGTCGCTGCTTTTCCTCCTGTCCTTCTGGCCACCTGTTTGTGTAATTTTAGCATAATTCCTAAAGGGATAGAAAAAGTGTGGGCGGATGTTTCCTCTGAGAAATCGCATAATATCCTGATGGGGGAGAGGGAAGATAGATAGTGAGGTGAAATGCAATATGGTCTTAAATGCAATATTTGAAGATTGAAATACATTGATATAATTTACATAGCTACTGTTTGTAATGGAAATGTATATAATTACATTTCCTTTGGAACTAAACGTTGCACACATTGAAATGAAAAATTCTAATTTAAATACATTTCTATTTTTGAATATCGCATTTTAAATCGAATGTCGCTACCTATATGCTATATATATATATATATAGATATAGATATATATATATATTATATATATATATATATATAAATATAAATATATTTATATATATATAAATGTCCGTCATTGATGCAGGTAAAAGGACTTGCTTTATAGGGACTCGTCATCAGGACTTCCGTTTTAATAGTTGGAAAGTAATAAAAATAACTGATTAATCAACTACACCAGCTTTGGGTTTTGCTAGGCTACGTGCGTAATGACGCCAATAAACGCTTCTCTGCGTAAATGGCAGGAACAAAAAATTTTCGCACCTTTAATGGAGGTACCGATTTCTAATAGCCGCGTTGAGTCGGCCGCATAGAATGCGCTGTTTCACACACAGCGCGGGTCACAACGGAATTCGCTTTTCTACTGTGAAAGGATTTGATTAAAAACTGTAATTCAAATTGATTTGCAGGAGGAAATTCTCCGCGGCAGGAATTCTCGGAAATATACGGACCTGCCCAACACGCCACTGATTAGGGACCAAGAGGGTTCTGTACCAAATGCATTGCTTGTCTAAATGTCTAATTACTAGTATATCTATAATCTATTACTGCCTATAGTACCTATAATGTACACTTATTATTTAGTGTAAGTAAAATAATTCATATATTAAAATATGTGTGTGTGTGTGTGTGTGTGTGTGTAGGTAGTCCCCATTTGCTCCACTCTTCCGGGATGATGTTGGAATATAATTGCCATAAGCATGCTGGGAAAGTCTGGTACTGATGTAGGTGAGGTGAGAAGATCACGATAATAGATCCGTTCTTCGCCACAAACAAGTTACATTCAAAGTAGCATCCTGTTCTTGATAATGTATGTTACTGGGACACTGTGGTTTTAGAGACGACTAGAAAAATAGTGGAGAGTGTGTGTGTGTGTGTGTGTGCGTGTGTGTTTTCAGAGAGGTGGATACAATAATAAAAGAGAGAGAGAGAGAGAGAGAGAGAGAGAGAGACAATGACAGGAGAAAACAACATCTCCTCATACTGTGTACACTTCATCCTCATCCAGCCTCTGGGGGGGTAAACAATACAGCTCGTACAAGAAACGAAGGCAACCAAATGAGGCTTTACCTCAGGTTTCCATGGCAACTCGAGTAGCTTCTGGCTGAGGAGTTTTTGGATCTCTGGCTCGCCATATCTTCCCTGTTCGGATTCGCCGAGCACGTCTCCCTGGAACAGAAGAAAGCGAGTCCTCAAAACTCCATGTACATGCACAACAAGCAGCACACGCAAAAGAAAAAAGAGAAAGACGATGAGTTGAGAATGCTTCGCAACCTGCCAAGGCAATTCTGAATGATTTCTTTTCTGGAACACAACCAGTCGAAATTCAATTCTTTTGGTGGAATTTTCGTTTTTATAAAAAATATATTACATTTGTTTCAAAGAAATCTTCGACGCTGGAAATGTTCGAGTTGCTTCAAACGAGTCCAAAAAGTTCATGGTCTCTTCATTCATGGTCTTTTTTATCACACCGGTCAGATCATCCTAAACGCCTTCTTCATCCTCTCAAAGTAAATTCAAAACATTTCACTCAACGCCTCAGGCAAAAGACGAAATCCATTTTTCCCTCTCTCAGAAAATACCATTTAATGTTAAAAACACACATGTATCGCAAAAAAGGTCACATGATCTACTTTGCCTTGCCTTGGGCGTGGTGCTGCAGGTGCTACAAGAGGTTCTATTGCACTGCACAGCTCAAAAAAAGTGGATGTGTTCATCCCAAATTCTGAATCTACAGGTCCTCCGTGAAATCATGACCGTGCCCAAGTATAGGGGGATAGCATCGCCATTACATTTACGGCATTTGGAAGACGGCCTTATCCGGAGCGACTTACAACTGAGCAATTAAGGGTCTTGCTCAAGGGCAGCTTGGTCGTTGTGGTGGGATTTGAACCCATGATCTTCCAGTCCAGAGGCCAACACCTTAACCACTGGGCTATACCACCTCCCTCCATTAACGCTTGCATAACGCACCTAGATCTCCAATTAAAAATAAAACGCATGATATGGTTAAAAGAAACATATAATGTCATTTCTCAACAGTTTTTTTTAAAGGTTTTGAGGTTTAAAGGTTTAAAAAAAAAAAAAAATCGTTTCTCTAATTATAAACATACTTTTGCATAAAGCAATGATTGAATAAGAATAGTGGAATGCTGCTAAACCAAGAAGGGGAACCAAGGGGTTCTCGGAAATAGGGTGCACAAGGAACAGCTAAACACAAGACAAAATATAAAGTGTATAAAATATAACACAACAAAGGTGGGAGAGGAATAAAATGACAGGAGCACTACACAAAACAGGGCTCCGGAAAACAATGCTCACGAATACAGCTTCGAATCGAACACAATACTAGAACTAACAAAACTAAAACAAGAAACAACAAAAGCACAGCAAGGCAAAAACAACAAACAGCCAGAACTTACAAGGACTAGAGGATGCACGGAACTGGAAAACTCTTGAAAAAGGGAAGCAACACACAAAAGGCAAACAGCAACAGAAACAATGGTCAAACAAGGACAAAAGCAAAAAAGGGAACTTAAGTAGCAAACTAAAGAAATGAGGAGCAGGTGGAGCAAATTAGGAAAATCCCACCATCACCCAGTTGCCACTAGTGGGCCCTTGAGCAAGGCCCTAAACCCTAAGTTGCGCTGGAAAAGGGCGCGTGCCAAATGCTGTAAATGTAAATTAGGGGATAGGGAATAGGGCATAGGGAGCAGGGGCCCAGTGTAACATTTAGTGGGCAAAAAAGTTCCAAAATGTCCAGGTTGTGACAGGTATAATGCGGTGCACATTACATAAAACAACAAAATAAGGTTTCTGCTTTTTTTTTGTCAAAATAAAACACAAAAACAAAACAAAATGGATGGATGAATAGATAAATGGGGGGGTAGGGGGGGGCTTGAGCAAGGCCCTTAACCCTCAATTGCTCAGATATAAGTCGCTCTGGATAAGGACGTCTGCCAAAATGCCAAATGTAAATGTAAATAAATAAAATAAGAGAATACATAAAGTGCATAAATACATAAATAGACAAATAACCAAATGCACACATAACTGCACAAATGAATACATGAATAAACAAGTAAACAAATGCAGACAGCTTCTCACAGGCCAAATCGCCCGGAAAAGCAAAACGCCTCTGTTTACGCAGCACCTCACGGCTCAGGAGAGGAAGACTCTTTAGCGTCCGTGCACAGGTTTCTGCATTCCCATTACCTCTAATCCCAGCCGGCCCTCGTCTCCTAATCCCTGTCATATCGCTGCCAAACAGTCACAGTGAAAACAGTGGCACGCCGGAAAAAGCGCGATGAACGGCGCCGTTACGAAATCCCAACACGTGAAAGACGACCCAAATGCCATTTCCTCTCGCCGCAGGTACGCGCAATTAGCGAGCGTTCTCCTTAAATCCTGCTGCTTCAGACTTCAATTCTCATTTTACAGACTTGCGGGAAAAGCAGAGCAATTAAATCCGACGTTACTCGCGCCGGTCTGTAATGGATTGTTCAATTTACAAGCAACACGTAATAAAAAAAAAAACAAAAAAAAAAACAAACAAAACAAAAAAAAAAAAAACAACAACAAAATAAATAAAGAAGCACCTAAATCACAAGCACACACATAAACGCCCGGGTAATGTGTGTAATCAAATCGAATCTGCTACGCTTCAAAGACTGTGTAAACTCTTAATACCTCTTTGTTTCGGCAAACGAGGGTGACAGGTGGACGATTAGAAAAGACAAACAGCACACTTGACAGAAAGGGAGAGAAGGAAATAGTGTGTACAAAGTGTGGGTGAGGGAAAAGAAGGAAGGGAGGGGAGGGGAGGGGAGGGGGGGGATATATTGAAGCGTGACAATCATGTAATGTTTATAACTATAATCCAGGAGCCCAGAAGCTGTCTCGATAATGACATCCAAATGAGACAGCTGGCACTAAAACGACAAGATGGAGATGAGCTTGAATTATGATGGCAAAACTCTTCTCGCTTATAATTCACCTGCTAATAGGCCACAAGAACTGGTAAGTGTACTGCTAAAAAAAAAAAGAAAAAAGAAAAACCCTGGCAGCATCACGATATATTTCCAGCCAGGAATATAAACCTAAATTACAGCTAATAATATTTCCCGAGCGTTCGCCTGCACCGCATCCGTGACACCCGTGTCACTATTTCGAACACTAACGTCTCTAATGATGTCGCCGGATGCCATTCACGGCATTTTTAAGACGTGACAACAATGCTTCGGGGCTCCATAAAATAATGAGGCCATGTCCATAAAACTTCCTCCGTTTCATATTAAGCCGCCGTATACCGTGACCCCTTGTCTATGCTGCGATGCTGCATAGGCTCGCGGAACCCTAAAGGCGTCTAAATGATTGGCCTGGGCGCTATCGGACCAAGTGATGCTATGACCCCGGCGCCGGGCAGACTGCAGGACTCATAAATAAATTAGCTGGATTCCCATCGCCTCTGTCAGCCTGTCGACAGTGTAGGAATGATAACAAGCCCCTGGCAAACCAGTGAGGGGGACGGGGGGCGACATGTGGCCAGGAATGGGGGCAAGGTTAATGAATTCCGCCTTGGTAGATTAGCAGGACAGAGAGAAGAGTCGTGCGGGATGAGTGCGAGGGGTCGAACAATGGTGGAGGATAAACTGTTATAAGCAGTCGTAGACGGCAAGGAATTAAATGTGATTTGTTACTGTACTTTGTCGATCCTTACTTTAATCAAGTATTTCTACTTTTGGGAGACATTTCATTACATGTCAAAGTCAAATATTTTACTTTTTACTCAAATCTGGATCAAAACTTTATTATTAATTCTATCATATTATATTTAGTGTAGTAAACCGAGGATTGCTACGAGGGTCATCAAAGGGTGTGAAAACTTCAAACTTTTATGTTGGATGGATGATCTTATATTATATATTTTCATATATTTATTTTCTATTATATATTATTATAAATAAGTTTTATTAGTTTATATATATATATATATATATATATATATATATATATTAATGCAAAATGAATACATGGTTTCTGTACTTGTTATGACGCTAATAACAGTCATTTTTGTCATTCTTTATGCAGGGTTTTTTTTTCAATAATAATATCAATAATGTAGCCCATTTTGGAGTTTCTAAGAACATTATTTAAGCAAACCCTGGGGTAACAATCTGTACAATTAAACAAACAAACAGCAAAAACATTATTATAATGAACATTTTTCACTAAAGCTATCACTTCTGTGATTAGCGAACAGTTTTGCCGATAGACTTACACCTAAGGGTTAAGTGCCTTGCTCAAGGGCCAACAATGGAAGCTTGGTGGTGCTGGGATTTAAACTTTTAACCTTCCAAGCCAAAGGTCAATGCGATAACCATGGATCTCCTACGTCACTGAGATTTCCATCCATACTTGGTTCTTCCTCAAACTGCTCCCAAAAATCTAGAGGTGCACGACTGTCCGTATCGAATGCAGTAGGATGAAACTGCTGAACCTGTTCCAGCATCACAATGCCCCATGCAGATATGGTTTACATTGGTCAGAGTGGAAGATCTCCTGCTAGACTTCTCCAACCCTATTGAACACCATTGGGATGAATGAGAATGTGAACTGTACCTCAGACCTCCTCACCTTCATCACTACCTGGCTTTACTGATATCCTTATCGATAAACAAGCACACATGTCTACAAGTAGACTCCATATAGAAGTGGGCATTGGTCAATGGTCCAGAAGGCACCTTTTCTGGGATTTGAACTCATGACCTTCCGATCAGAAAGCAAGCGTCTTATAAATTAAGCTACTAACAAAGGGAAAAGGGTTGCCAAATCCTCCAACAGAACCTATATTAATAGGCAGTTCTCAATGCTAATGCTGCAAATTAATATATACTTCATATAGATGAATTAACATTTGGAGGCCACGTATATCTTATGGCCAATAATTGTGAAAATGGGACTTAATATCTGACCAAAGTATCATACTGTACATAATATATAGCTTCCAGTTCACTAAATAGGATAAAAATAGGGCAATAGGGCAAAATAGGATAAAAGGAATTTGCTTAAGGTCATATATAACATGACTTTATTCCATGGAAATGACATAAACATGAATTGAATTGAAGCATCCACAAATGATTTAGGTCTTATAATCATTTTATACATCATATTCTTGCTTATGTTCATGATGGCACAATTATTCATTTGGTTTCTTACTTCAAAAGGCTACAAGAAAAGAAAACATTAGCATTAATATAATCATTTGTGACAACATGGTCTTGTTTGTCTCATTCAATTTCTGTCCTCTATTGACGTTGTTTGCCTGGAGACTTCAGAAGGGGCTTTTTGAAAGACAAAACTCACATGTGTCCCTCCTTACTGGGAATTGTATTTATGTATGTCCTTATTTGTTTGTTTGTTTATTTATTTATTGGAAACTAAAATGCTTCGTCCCTATTCGGAGTCCTTTGCCTTTTGTGTGTTAACAATAGCAATATAACAAATGGATTTACTCAGGGTAATTGAGGTCTCGGTAGGGTAAACAGAAGCTCACCGAAGCTTAACCCGCAGATTTTAGATATTTAGTGTAATTGCTTTTCATTTAATAGCCTGGTGTTCTGACCCCCCCCCCTTTTCTCGCCACCAAACCACCACCCCATCACACACACACACACACACACACACACACACACACACACACACACACACACACACACACACACAAGTCTCCATAACTCATCATTACATCTTAGTGCTTTCAGCTGGAAAACTGTTACACTGCGGGGGATGCAAATGGAAAGCTTGCTTGAATGTAAAATTGATATTCACGCTATTTATAGTGCACGGGATTACTGACAGATTTCTAGTGAGGAAATGGAAGGAATGGGAGGGTAAAAAATGTTGGAGGTTGATATTAGATACATAATATTAGAAACTGCTCAGGCACAACGTAAATAAATAAAACAGTTTGACTCATGACATATGTAAAGAGAGAACTACATTTTAATTTAAATATTTAAATATTCATTTAGGGGCACGGTGGCTTAGTGGTTAGCACGTTAGCTTGTCCATGTGTGTGTGGAGTTTGCATGTTCTCCCCCCCCCCCCCCCCCCCCCCCGTGCCACAGGGGTTTTTTTTTTCGGGGTCTCCGATTTCCTCCCGGTCCAAAAATATACACGGTAGGTTGATTGGCACTTTGGAAGAATTGTCCCTAGTGTATGAATTTGTGTGTGAATGTGAGTGAGTGTGTGTGCGCTGCGATGGGTTGGCATTCCATCCAGGGTGTATCCTGCCTGAGATAGGCACAGACTCCCCGTGACCCGAGGGAAGATCAGATAAAGTGGTAGAAGATGAATGAATGAAATATTAATTTATGAATATTTGTATATATTTTTGACTATTATAGGGGATTTGGTCATTCTGTGGGTAAAGTAACTTCTGATCAAAAGGTAAGTTCAAATGTCAGCACCACCACCATGCTGCCATTGCTGGGCCCTTGAGTAAGGCCCTTAACACTTCTTAATTGTATAAATGACACATGTGTATTTCACTCTGGATAAGTGCATCTGCTAAATTCCATAAATGTAAATATGCAAGTTCAGATTTTGGCCTTCTGGTCAAAAAAAATCACGAGTTCAAATCTCCACAATGCTGACCCTGCTGGGCCCCTGAGCCAGGCCCTTAACCCTTCATTTCACGGCTGTATTACTGAGATACATCTGGATAACGGTGTCTACCAAATGCCATAAATGTAAATATTGCAAAAATGTCTCTCAAAATAAATAAATAAATAAAATAAAAAATGATGACACGACTAGAAAGCATTTTATGTACAGCATGTGTATGTTTTATAAATGAACAATCTATAAATACCTCCAGCGTAGCTGCTTAGTTTGCAGCTTTCGGGGTAGATGGGGAATCCGTTCCCCGCTCAGCCTTAATGTTCTTCTTCATTCCTTTTTAATAACCCTCACTTCCTCCCACATACTGTACACAGCGCACAGACTGACTGACACAGGACATGATGCTGGCAGATTCCTCAGATACTTGATTGACAGCTGTCTCATTTTGTTATTATCATGCGATTTCTGAGATGCATTTCTGCTGAGTGTTTATTACATGTTTTTTTTTTTTTTTATATCTGGCTCTGATCTTTCTCATCCACCAGGTGATTCCACCGGGGCGTTTGTTTTATTTAGTTTTTCGCACCGTTCTGATAAAACCCTGCGCGAAAATTCCCAGATCAGCAGTTTCTGAAACATTCAAGCCTGCACATCTGATCCCAGCAACTCATATTTCCCAACATTTTCCCTCACTTTGGCACTTATTCTCCTGGCTGTTCCTATTAAAGTGCCTGTTGAGGGAATATTACATACTAGGTCACTCTGTCTCCATCGGTGAGTCCGATGTGACCCACGTCTTGATGCATAACCAAAATTGCGATGCATTAAAGATATATAGGAAAGGACGTAATACGATTCACCCTGATTACGATGCAGTGTTATCCGATGTTGATTCGATGAAACATAATGCGATTGAATTATAGTAATAATAATAATAATAATAATAATAATAATAATAATAATAATAATAATAATAATAATAATAATAATAATAACAATATAATTCTCAGGTCCTATCTAACAATTGTTTGTGAAACCGAAATTAATAATGGATTTTTTTCGTGGCAATATATAATTTTCATGTGTTTTAATGCTAAATCACTTTAGTATTAGCATAATTGATTTAGCATAATCACTTTACACTGGTAAACTGTATACAATATTTATACATTTTTATTTACCGTAAATTCTGGACTATAAAGCGCACCTGCATATAAGCCGCATCCGCTCTATTTTAAAAAATAAACCAAAAAAATAATAAATAAGCCGCATCTGAATACAAGCCGCATCCGCTTTTGAATTGTAAATGTACATGTATGTACCTAAATAGATCCTTTCCTAACCTGTATTTTAACACGGTGTAACGGTGGACGCTGCACAGAGACGCGGAGATCCGGAATTCATACAAAACAGGATTTATTAGAATAAAGAAACTCAGGAGACGCCGCTCATACGGAGCGGCCAGACATTTCTCCTGTGTGTGGCTAGGGAGCCTTGCGCTCTGCGCGCCGTGGTACCGGGAGTACCGGAGAGCAGGAGTCCGGGAATCGGGAACAGACAAAGGTTAGGCATAAACATATATCGAGCGTCCGTGTCTATGACACTAGGTATGTGCTACGAGCCCGGACGGGGATTGTAGGGTGAACCGGTACATCCAAAATTCTCAGGAGCTCTTGGAACATAACCCATGTTAATTTGTGGGTCGAGTGTATATTGTATATTATATCTGCATTTAATATGTCCTATATGTACTTATAATAATTGAAATGGTAGATATTTCCAGATGATAGTCACTGTAAAAATGCAGTAGCTCAGTAATTCAGGCTCCGGGTTGCTATCAAAGGGTCAGGGGTTCACGTGCCTAGATTTTCTATTGCTACTCATGGGGTCCTTGACCCGCTGTGCTTCAGGGATGCTGTATCATGTTTGACCCTCCACTCAGCTTCCTAACAACCCCGGGATATATGCGAAGAAAGAATGTCACTGTGCTGTAATGTACTGTACATAAAGCACCTTTCATTCTTCGCTGTGCGAAAACACAAGAATGACTGCTACATGCTTGCTTGGGCAGGAGAGCAAACGGTTTAGATGGAGGGTGAGAGAAGTCCTCTGTGATGCTGTAAGCTTTCCTGAGGCAGCATTTCCTGCAAATGTCATCAGTCCCATATAAATGTAGGAGAGTAAAAAAGTAAAAATCCGCTAAAGTGTATGCAGCATGTACCACAACCAGCCTATATATATATATATATATATATATATATATATATATATATATATATATATATATATATATATATATATATAGCTATAGTATATATATATATATATATATATATATATATATTATATATGTATATATATAGATAGATAGATAAGATAGATATAGATAGATAGATAGATAGATATATAGATAGATATTATATGTATATAGTGAAGGAGCAGATCAGCAGATAGAAATTCCTACTGTGTTAATAAACTGTATTAATACACACACACACACACACACACACACACACACATATATACACACACAAGGGGAAGTCAAAAAGTAAAGGGATTTTTATATAGATAAAATGTATTACAAATGTCTCTTCATTTTTCGACTTCCCCATATATATATATATATATATATATATATATATATATATATATATATATATATATATATATATATATATATATATATATATATATATATATATATATATATATACTATTACCATACATACACACAATACAATACATATTAATACAGTTTATTAACACAGTAGGCATTTCTATCTGCTGATCTGCTCCTTCACTCTGTGTTGGCGAATGAACGAAACCCGGGCAAAAAAGAACAGATAAATAAAGAAACTTCAGTCAGCGTTGACCTTTCCTCAGCCTTTGTTTACTGCTTGTAATGTTAGGATGGAATATAAGAGGCGATAGATGTGTTTTATTAACAAAAAACACCAGCAACATGCATCCACTCAAGAGCACTACATTCCCCTAATTCACGCCTACTAGCTGTGCATTCACAACAGGTATGATGTACTCACTATTTTACCATATATTACTGTATGGAACCTGAAGGTATCATCAGTTTATATGGAAAGCAACCAAAACCGGAACATAATTCTTAAAGGAGACACATACCATGTTTAATAATTATAACAACCACTGAATATTTAAATATAAATGCACAAAATGATTATTTAATCAATCAAATAATGATTTTATAAAATTATTAATCAGATTGTGTTTAATTTCTACAACTGATATTGTTGTGTGTGTATGTGTGTGTGTGGCAATGGCTTAGAGGAGAAAGAGGGTGTCTAATTTATGACTGAATATGCACATTATGCATGCTTGATTTCACAGATTTGTCCCTAATTTGCTGTTATCACCAGAACAACTTCCTTTACTCTTGTCAATGAAGCATGAGGTATTGGTCTGACATTTTAATTAACAAAACACATATACGATCTGTCCTCAAAGTCATTTCCGCCTTGGGAGTCGTCCTCAGCTCGTCTCTTCTCATCTTAACTCATTTCTTCTAGTCTGATCTCATCACAATTCTGTTCAACTGGAAGTCCCTCAAAACGCTCTCATCCATGCTGAGCCCTCGCTTCGCTTCATCTCATCTCTTCTAAAAGAATTTTGAGCACTCATTTCATTTCATCTCATTTCTTATCTCAAATTATTGTCTGGTCTCTTTGAGTTTTATGCTGAGCTCAGAAACTTGCTGCACCTAGTTTCATCTCATCGCATCTATCTTAGATTATTGTCCAGTCTCTTCGCGTCTCATCTTTTCTCCTCTGGTTTCGTCACGTTTTGTCTCGTCTCATCTCACCTTTTCTTGTCTCGGCTCAAATCATTGTCCTTCAGATTGTTTCCTCGTTCGCGCGAGAGCTCAAAAGCTTTAGCTCTACGCATTTAATCTCTTATGTTAATTTATAGTCTAGTTATTTCAGATCTTACCTCGGTCTCATCACTTCTCATCTAGTCTCACATCTGCTCTTGTCTCAACACAACTCAATCCTTCTCATCTCAACTCAACTCGACGTCCTTCACGACTTTCTGTCCTTCATGCTTAGCACAAAGAAAAAAAAAAATACAAACTTTCATCTCATCTCGGCTCATCTCGGCTCTTCTCATCTCCACTAAGTGTCCTTCAGAACGTTCCTCAACTCATGTGGAGCTCAAAACTGTTCTTTTAAGCCGTTTAAGACTTCCAAAAGCTGTCAGAAGTCTCTTCTCGTCTGAAGTGGAGTACATGTACAAAGCCTTGCACATATACACACACACACACACACACTCACACACACTCACACACACTCACACACACTAGTGAAAGGGCAGACTGATACACACATCCAGATGGATGTGAGTAGAGAATCTAGCTGTCTGGAGTTTTGCTCCCCTGAGATTATTCACACAAACACACTCACCTTAACATCCCATGAACAAACCTCTCTCTCTTTCACACACACACACACACACACACACACACACACACACACACACACACACACACACACACACACACACACACACACACACAGACACACACACACCCCACACACACACACCCCATCGTGGAGAGCAATGGCAGCCTTAAAATACATCAATAGCCTGAATGATCTAGGGTCAACCCTGCCAAGAATAATAGCCAAAACACACACACACACACACACACACACACACACACACACACACACACACACACACACACACACACACACACACACACACATTCACAGCACTTCGTCTTCAAAACCGCCGATGATATAGAATCTAAAACACTTCCAAAGAGTACATAAGCATCTAAATAATACACACTGCATAATGTATTACTTATATCCCAGGTTCCTGTATATAACACTATGTTCTCATGTTAGCACACTTTTCCAAACTCTCCGTTTTTTTTTTCCTCCCCTTTTTCTTTCACGCCATACAAAGAAATTACTTTGATGTTTCGGTTTCATATCCCGACTAATATGCAAGAAATTGCCCGAGGAGCCATGTAATAGGACTGTATTGAGTGTAATGGCTACTATCAAAGGTTCATCTCCTGAATCAGTGCTTCAGCTAAAGCTTCAAACACATTCATTATCCTGCCAAAGAAAAAAATAAAAAAAAATATGGATTCCATGAACCCTTTCATAGCTCCATTATACAATGTCCAGGCTTTCGACAGTTCCATTATTTAATACACAGTATCACCAGAGTATTTATGAATGGTGCATTTTTAGTCAACTTGTGAGGTTTCAAAGTGCCAGGAAGTAAATAAACGGCATTCGTAAATGACGCGTCGTATGTTTTCCTCATGTGTTGTACAGATTGAGTTGAGTCGAATCAGGAAAATGGGATAACGTAGTGATTCATTCATTCATCTTCTACCGCTCTATCTGATCTTTCCTCGGGTCACAGGGAGCCTGTGCCTATCTCAGGCGTCTATGGGCATTAAGGCAGGATACACCCTGTATGGAATGCCAACCCATCGCAGGACACACACACACACTCACACACACATTAATACACTAGGGTCAATTTTCCAAGGTGCCAATCAACCTACAGTGCATTGTTTTTTTTTTTGTTTTTTGGACCAGGGAGGACCAGGGGAGGAAACCAGAGAACCCGGAGAAAAACCCCCTGAGACATGGGGAGAAAATGCAAACTCCACACACACATGGCCGAGACGGGAATCGAACCCTGGTGGTGTGAGGCGATAACGTAGTGAAATGAAAAATATCTGTCCACGCTTACGCGGCCAAATCCTCGACACGAATATTACAGTGTACGGAAATCTCCATGGCTGGTCACTATTTATTTATTTCCTACACTAAACTGACATAAGGTATTTTGTATTTTTCTGTGGATCAACATCGCCTCGGTGTTTTAAAAAAAAAGAAAAAAAAAACCTGGAAAGTAAACGCGTCTTATATGTTTTGCTCGTGTGCTTTCCAGTAGGGATGAGCAACTTTTAGGAAACGAGTGGGTGCTGAGCAATTTTGGACGCGAGCACCGTTTTCCGATTAGACGCAGCCTAATGCATTTCCAAAAAAAAAAAAAAAAAAAAGCCGGAAAGTAAATAAACGCCAGGCGGGAATAATGCAAGTCAAATCATCTTACATTTTGCTCGTGCGCAGTTCAGGGGAATGTAAATGCTTTCAGAACTTTCAGTGTGGATGAGTAACTTTTGGGAAACGTTTGAAAAAGATAGCGTGGGTGCAGAGCCTTTTTTATAGACGCTGTTTTTTAAATTGATCCGGATTAGCGTAAATATAGCCTGAGGTTGCTGATTTTGAGGAAATGATTTAAATTATAGTCTGGCTTAGGGCACAGCACCGCCTGGGCTGAGTTTATGTCTTCATGTCTAAAAACCATATCTGCCAGGAGAATTATCAATGATCGCATAACTTGACTAAACATCTTCTGGGGAAATCCGAAACAGTGCCTGGTGGTGAATAAAAATCAACTCTGACTTCACTGATATGCTCAGAAAACAATTCTCCTCAGTCAGGTGAGTGTTTTGATATGTCACATGTCCATGCTGCTGTTCTTGATATGAAACAGGGGATGTCACATGACATAGCTACAATACCCAGAAAGCAATTCTCCACCATTTTTTCCAGGCCCTTAGAACATTCAAGCCCTCAGGTCCTGATTTTTTCCCGCCACAAGTCACTGGACTCTTTAATAAAATGCACACACTATACAAACACACAAACACACATACACACATACACACACACAAACACATCACCAAATATTTATATTATTTTTTACTATGTGAACAATTTATCTGAACCATCACTGCGCTTGTTGTCTCATTATGCCGCGTTGTTTACAATAAATACCTGCACACGTTTGCACTTTGGGCGCTTTGTTCTGCGTCGTAATACGTTTTGCGCTTTGCGTCAGCTTGTGTCAATTCATATTGGTTCATGTCCTAAATATGTCCTGAAGCAACACTGTTTCGTGTACAACAATAAATATGAGAAGACAAATGAGAGACATGAGAGACACTGAAGTTACTGAAGTGCTAGTCACCACCGAACGTGAACTGTAAAACATATTGGCTGCTGGGAAAAAGAGGTCTTGTGGTTTAAGAAGTGAGGCCTGAGTTAAGTCTTAGCCTGTTACCTTGAATGGGTTTCCTCCCCCAAAGCCAATAAGAATCTACTAGAATCTACCGAAGTTCTTTTCTGCCGCCGAATAAGAATTTTATTATTATTCGTTTTTTTTTTATAATTTAGCTATTTATTTTTTCAAACCTCGCAATTGCAGGGAGAAAGTGAGAAAAGTCGACGTTCTTTGAGTCTGAATGCTGAGTCATTTGGGACACTTTCTGACAAAGCACTACAGGAATTCATAATTATTAACAATTTACAATTTTTAATCTCACTATTCTGACATTTTTTGAATATCTCACAATTCGGAGAACAAAGTTCGAATTGTGCGATGAAAAGTCACGACAACCTTTTTAAAATGATATTATTCTGTGGCGGATACGTGCTCCCACGGGAGTTTAAGATGTTTTGTTACAGCAAATGTAAATTGGATGGCATGTTTTCTAGGAATAAATATAAGAATAAATGGTTCTACTTTTTTATATAGATGAGCATTTTGAGCTACAAGTCATTTTGACTGTTTTTATTTGGGTTGCTCCCAAGGTAGGATATTTTAAAACCTGGCAACCCTTTCCATTTAAAAAAAAAACCTGTCACTTCTTTCAGGATCCCAACCCTGATGTGCAAGTGTGTTAATCAGGCTATATCACACAAGCACAGCTGAGCACAGCTAATCACATCTGTGCTGAAAAGCTACCTAACTTCTCCTAACTCCACTCGAGTTGAGCAACTCTCAATGGTATGAGGATGGTATGAGGACTAAACCCTGCATGGAACGGGTCTCAATAGCGTGATATCAAGGATGTAATTATAAATCATACACAACGCCACAGAGTGAGAAATACCACTGGAGTGTGGGATTATGTGTAATGTGGTCCACTGTCAAATCTCTACATGAATGGGATCCTGGTACATCTCTAGATAGCTCGGGATGTCCATGGGTCGTCCACGGCATCCACCGCTGAAGGTCCACGGAAATTCTCTTTTTTGCTGTGCCTCTGTCACGTCTGCAGTTTCATCTAGAGCAGTCGGAAGCGGTATATGAGGAGATAAGATGCTGAAGGACATGGGCTCAAATCCCAGCCCCACCAAGCTGCCACTGCTGGGCCCTTGAGCATTGCCCCCCCAAATATTCCATTTACATTTATGGCATTTGGCTGATGCCCTTAACCAAAGCAATATCAATACAATAGGGTCTTGCTCAGGAGCCCAGAAGTGGCAGGTGCTTCTCCCTTGGCATATTAAGAAGATGAGGTCACAAGTTCAGCCATAATACAGTGTCCCTGGTACACAGAGGGTTAAGGGCTTGGATCCCCAAGAATGGCAAGCTTGGCAAAATAGGGGTTTCAACCACCAAAACTGAGACCACTGCTCTTATTGATCATAAGGTACTGATAGGAAGGACATTGGGAAGTTTATGAGCTCAAACCCCAGTATCATCGAGGGCCCTTAACCGCTTGTGCTCCAAGAGTGCTGTATCACGTCTAACGCCGAACTTTATTGAGATACGTGGTTCTGAAATGTACATTATGTACATTCGACTAATTCGATTAATTTCTGAACCCAACTAATGACACAACCTCTAGTTTTCATTCAACATTTATTTCCCAATAGTTCAATTAAATTCACCCTCCACTATCAAGTAAGAGTAAAAGCATTCCGGCTCAGACACGACGTTGAAAGGCCCGCTTCATTTCTGCCGGTTCAGGGAATCTTGCAAGCTTTAAAGGGCTGCATTTTTATATTCACACACACACACACACCCCCCCCCACACACACACATATATATATGTATATATATATTTTTTTTTCCGGTCAAAGCGTCCAATAATCACTGCTGCATTAAATTCGAACCCCACATATGACCGCGTTCATGCTGAGCACAACAGACCAAGCAATTTAAAGACTCTCAGCGGATTGCAGAAATCAATTCAGACTTTTACTCAGGTGAAGCAGAGGCTGTTTTATCTGTTAAGTGTTTATCTGTCAGGAAAAAAAAGGAAAAAAAAACGTCCAAAAAACAAAACAAAAAAGAATCGACCTGGAGGTGTGTATAAGAGTAAATTCATTATGACGATGGGTGTTGCAAATCAACTGTCTTCTGCTCAACGCCTGTTTTTAGGTTGTTATTTTTTTTTCTTTTCGGAGGAAAAAAAAAAAGCAAGGCGAGCAGGACTGCGGTGTAGCCAGCGAGAGGGAGGTGTAGAGAGAGAGAAAGAGAGAGAGAGAGAGAGAGAGAGAGAGTGGGATTAATGGTCAGGGAGAAAATCAATCATTGGAACAGGAGAAAATCAATGTGACTCAATGGGAACAACGTGCCCATGTCCATTCTTCATCGGAGTGCAGTATATTATCAACTACGAGCCACGAGAAAGGGCACAAAAGACCCCAACCCATTTCACACACACACACACACACACACACACACACACACACACACACACACACACACACACACAATCCTTCATACTTCATACTGCTCTTATTAGAATGTTCTACCTCACAATCAGTTTTTGCTTTTTTCTTGTTAAAGAAAAAGTACTACAGGTAATTCCAGATTCATGATGGAGGTTCATGGGCTGGCGGTCCCCCGTGAGGTGACCCTTGACTGGTTTCAATAATCGCAAGAAAAGCAAGTCATATTTGTAATCATGTGTAAATTGGTGCTTTGTAAATACTACCATTATTATCATCTTGTATGTAACTGTAAATGTTATGGCATGTTTATGTTTGTTACCGTGCTAAGTTGCTTTTTTAGCATCTGGCAAGGGGCAACAAATGAGCTCACTCTAGCTTATTTACAGTAGCTTACTGTTGATCTCTGAGCATTGTCCTTATTAATTAATTATAATGAAATGAAAAATGGGGCACGGTGGCTTATTGGTTAGCACGTTCGCCTCACACCTCCAGGATTCGGGTTCGATTCCCGTCTCGGCCATGTGTGTGTGGAGTTTGCATGTTCTCCCCGTGCCTCAGGGGGGTTTTCTCCGGGTTCTCCGGTTTCCTCCCGGTCCAAAAACATGCACGGTAGGTTGATTGGCACCTTGGAAAATTGTCCCTAGTGTGTGAATGTGTGTGTGAATGTGTGTGTGTGAGTGTGTGTGTGCCCTGCGATGGGTTGGCATTCCATCCAGGGTGTATCCTGCCTTAATGCCCATAGACGCCTGAGATAGGCACAGGCTCCCCGTGACCCGAGGGAAGATTGGATAAAGCGGTAGAAGATGAATGAATGAATGAAATGAAAAATATAATGAGCGATTACCATAACATGAAGATATTAAAGGTTGAGCCTTCCCAGAGGTCTTATAGAATGGTATTGATATCATGCAATGTTTCAACAATTAATACATTGCAGTACATCATTTAGAAAAAGAGAGCAGTACTGTAATGTATAAACTATATGGTATGTGACAGAATGTAAGATGGAGTCCGACATGCTCTGTTTCAGCGACGGTGCAAGAAAAAGACGAAAGCTTTAATTGGGCTTTGAGGAACCAAAACCACAGGAAAAAAATACACGCTTTAACGCTGAGCCGACACAGACGAACACCTGGACACGATCCTTCTTTGTAATATATTAACTACACCTTACTGTCTACTGTTGGTGAGGGTTATGAGGTGTCTTACTAATAACTCATTAATAACGTATAATAACTTATACGAAAATGTAAGTATTTTTATGTACCGTAAATTCTGGACTATAAAGCGCACCTGCATATAAGCCGCATCCGCTCTATTTAAAAAAAAAAAAACAAAAATAATAAATAAGCCGCACCTGCATACAAGCCGCATCCGCTTTTGAATTGTAAATGTACATGTATGTACCTAAATAGATCCTTTCCTAACCTGTATTTTAACACGGTGTAACGGTGGACGCTGCACAGAGACGCGGAGATCCGGAATTCATACAAAACAGGATTTATTAGAATAAAGAACTCAGGAGACGCCGCTCATACGGAGCGGCCAGACAGACAAAGGTTAGGCATAAACATATATCGAGCGTCCGTGTCCGCGACACTAGGTATGTGCTACGAGCCCGGACGGGGATTGTAGGGTGAACCGGGCTTATATCGGGAGAGGGAAAATCAAGAAAAGCTGAGGCTTTATTGTGTGTGTGTGTGTGTGTGTGTGTGTGTGTGTGTGTGTGTGTGTGTGTGTGTGTGTGTGTGTCGTGAAAAGAGCAGGGAGGAGAGAGAGAGCACCGAGCAGCAACTTTACTGATTAAAACGGGACAGAACCAAGAGAAAATAAGCGCTATTTACAGTATTTATCTTCATTTCTCCTGTGTGTGAAATGACGTCACCTTAACCTTGTAAAGATAGAGTTTGTCCTCCTTCTATCCGCTTCTACCCACTTATATCTGCTAAAGAGGAACTAGCGCATTCTTCTTCTTTGCATTTATTTTGTGTTAGTTTTGATTCTAATTCCGGTTAGAGCCCCTAGCGGTCGGGAAAAAATCTGCAGAATAGCCGCACCTTATTATTAGCCGCATGGTTCAAAACCTAGGAAAAAAGTAGCGGCTTATAGTCCAGAATTTACGGTATATGTTTTTCTGTAGCGTTATCATCAACATCATCATCATCATCATCATAACACTAAAATATCTAACCATCCGTCATAACTCGGGGACAAACCTGTCTTTGGACACAAATGCCTCATTCCTGATAAGTCCCTGTACGTCCATGCTATACTCCATAATTCCTTTCTTCATCCCCTTCGCTCTGAATGATATTACCGCCATCATAGCACTTTATATCATACCAGGCATGGGGATTAATTAGATTTTAATTAACCTCTGGGTTAATAAACACTCAGATCGGCATGTTGTAACTTAATCAGTTCAATAATACTCAATTGGTTCCTTAAAGGTAAATGAGTTAAAAAAAAAAAAAAAAAAAAAAGACATGTCGATGCATGTCGAAAAATACCGTGCAAAAGGGATACGCGTAAAAATCCGCCCTCGAGCTCGCCTTCACATAGAACAGCTTTTCACGCATAATAACTGCCTAAAGAAGACCATGACGGTTTTCTAAACTCTATGCAGTAGACTTGAAGTAGTGCACTAGAATGTAGATTCAGATTCAGTCCCAGGAAAAACAGGAATTGGGATTCTGGGTAAAGAATGCAAAATTAGAATGATTTCATGTGGCTCATTATAAATGCAAATACGTACATATGTTAATTAGATAATATTCTTAAAAACATGGTATTTTTTTGACATCACAATCTGCATTTGCTGTTTTAATAAGGAGATGAGTGGTTAAGAATCTGGGTTATGGTAAGTCAGAGTTCAAGCCTCTCTTTGGGCCCCTGAGCATGGCCCTCAACCCTTCTGTGGTCCAGAGGCCGTCCATGCACTCAGATGCAAGCTTCCTTACAATTACATTTTATCTGTATAGATCTATTACTATTCCCCAATCCTATAGCATATTATAACTGATATCTGTCTTTTTACTTCCAGTTAAAGGGACGGTGATTCTATTCAGCCACAATTCATAAAAATCCCATTTTAATCCTTGGTTATTGTCCTGTTGTGGTTTTGTTGTACAAATGGGCATAGCCACACAAAGCTGTTAGAAAGGATTTTTCCTATAATAAGGACCTATAAGCACCCTTATCAAAAACAACAAATCCTTATATCTGTCAAGAGCTGGCAGCAAGAGCTCGTTTTACACCAAAAGCAGGCTTGTAGCAGTCATTTTCTTTGCTTGATTTAGACCGCAAATGAATATCATGCACAAATATATGTGTGTCCGGCAGTTTAATTATTATAAAAATTCAGCGCATGATCAGGTTCTATTTATTTCAAGCCATACACAAATTTTACAGGGAAAAAAAAAAAAACAACTCCTCTCGTGTGCTGTACAGAATAGGCATAGACTACGCAATATTACAGCATCATTATGTAATGTTTGTAAGCTGGAAAACATGGCAGAAATAGAATTCGAGTGGAAGAAGAAAAATGCTTTGTGTGTCTCGGGGCTGCATGCACACGATCACACAACATGTTGCATCCATCTGGGCTACGAGAACACGGGAGCACGGTAGATGTGCTTGTGCTACGCTGCGTGATTATCTATAGTATTGCATCTGGTGCAAAGTGGGCTTTCTATTGCCATTGTTCGTATTTAAAAAATAATAATAATAAGGTAGAATAGAAAACATTTCTTGGTGCATTTCATAGTATTACTTTGTTCGGGCCACTGTGCCATTAATCAGTGGGGAGCAGTGCATTTCATAAAGTACCTAGAAGCTTAATAGCATCATTATGATGCCAAGGATATAGAAGCCATTGATATTATAGAGAAATGCAGTATAATAGAGTGCTGAATCACACACAGGAATCTCATACAGTGAGACTGAATGGCACTGCTAACACAAGAAACCCAATGAACACGTCTCCTTTCGCTGGAGCCGCAGCTGCACCGGTCACATACAGCATCCCGAGCATTTGTTTGTGCATTATGTTTTTGTGCAAATTCTACAGGACGTATAAAAGGTTCATAACAACTGTTTTGAACTGTTTGGGACGACCTTTCCTCTGCTTTTTTTGTGTGCAGTAAGGCTTACTGTTTTTTTTTTCTCCTGTAATAAAAAACAGGTTTGCAGGAGATGCAGGTTCCGAGCTGAAGACTAAATCGCTCTGACTGTCCAATCAGAGGCAGTGAAAAATACCGAAGCGTTTGGACGCCGGCTAGGACGCCTGCTAGGACGCTCTGGAGTGACCAAATCGCAGTGTGATCGATTACAGGAACTTCAGGTAACATAGAGTTTATGGTATATGGTCCATATCCACAAACAGGTGAAGACTGACAGGAGGGGGTAACTCCTGTTCGAACCCCAGTATTGCCAAGCTGCCACTCATGCAAGGCCCTTAACCCTCTGTGCTCCAGGGGGCGCTTTATCATGGTGGACCCTGCTCTCTGACCCCCAGCTTCCAAACAAGCTGGGAAATCTAAGAAAGAATTCCACTGTGATAAATAAAGGTTCTACATCTCCATAAAACAATTAAACTAGCACAAGGCCTGGTTAAAATAAATACATAAATCAAGCAAACCATCATTGATTTATTTATCGACAGAGGCTCGAAATACTTTTGTAATTGTTGTTAATGTCAGTGGTTAAAAAAAAAGCCTGGAGTGCTCAGAGTGTTGGCCTTGCAGGCATGAAATCTGATCTGAGAGAATCCCCAGCATAAACTTTTACTCGATGGCGCAGAAGCGACAGCTTTGAAATGAAGAGAAAGGACTATTGGGGGAAATATATAATACATATTCATGAACAAAAAAAAATTGCTTTAAACATAAATCAGTGAAGAGAAACCTCCCCAAAGCAACTGAAAAAAACATAAACGAGCAGAATAAATGGATTACCATATTTTCTCCCAGTTAAAGTTTTTAAAACTGCAGATATATTCTGCTAATATCACACAATGCATGAGATGCTGATACAGAAAACGTTGTGCTAGCATGTGGCGTATTGTTGCCTGATGAAGCATGTAGGAAAAGACCGCGAGCTATGAAGCGGAAGATCATTCAGGATCACGGCATAGGAAAGGCTTTTATAAGAGGCAGCAGTCTCGCGGCACGGAGAGAAAAAAAAAAGGTGGCACGATATACTGCGTTCGGACTCCAGATAGTGTTTAAAAAAAAGAGTTGACCGACAAATCTTTCCCGTCCTGCCCCTGAATCATCTGACCGTTCCTCTCCCGAAATCACGTAGAACGTCATCGGTCACAGAAATGGCACGAGCGCATGAGATACAGTAAAGCTAATGCGCATGCATCATTTATAAAAATAAATAAATAAATAAATAAATAAATAAAAACAACAGGCCAGGACATATCGAGCATCTTAATTCGCTTTTCTCCCCGCATGAGTCACGTCGTCTCCCGCCGACGTCTTAAGACAGCCTTTACATTAGTCTGCACATTACAAGACAAATCAATTGGAGTAAACAGACCTTGGAGTGGAAGTGCGTCTGGAATAAAAAGACACGCTCCATCCATTAATGCATTAGTGACTGACGTGACTGTTTGTCCTGAATGATAATGTAAAATGTTTCTATTAAGGCTCTTACACTCCACACAGAGAGGGACGTTTTATCGAGACGTAAGACGACCTTTTCACTGACCTGAGTTTACAAAGAATGAAGTGATATTTAGAAGAACAAGGGAAAAGAAGTCTAATCAACTGGATGTTCTATATAGGTGGAGAAGGGTTTAACGATTTAGCCGATTCGAAACCCTGTTATGTGCGATCGAGTCTTTCATGCTGTGCTCAAAGCAGATTCTTCGAGAGTGACCTCGTCTCAATCATCTGCTTCACGCTCAGGTCTATGAAGTGAAATGAAGTGAAATGAAGAAACCTTCTTCATTTGTCGAGAGTCCAAATATAAGACTCATGGCTATTATGGTTTATACCTGACATTTTCACTTCATCTGACACTACTGCACGTCTCCTGTGCATGCAGATTACTGAAATAGCTGCTATTAGCCGGTTAACATGCGCTAGAGGAGCTAGCATGCCTTAGTACAGCATGACTAGCTAAAGTGTAATATATACAGTTATGCTAACAGTGATTTACCTCAGCTTAGGCTATCAAACCTGTAACCCTACATACTATAGAC
>JACRUU010000010.1:7165857-7200857 GCA_030449085.1 Kryptopterus vitreolus | reverse complement strand
CACACACATGGCCGAGACGGGAATCGAACCCGGACCCTGGCGGTCTGAGGCGAACGTGCTAACCACTAAGCCACCGTGCCCCCTATATTATATTATATTATGTTATATTAAATTGTTAAAATGTTATACAAGATTTAAATACTGGGAATACTATAAAACACGCCCTTGTTCACCCAAACTATAACACAGTATATGAGGTAAATACCACTTTATACAGTAGTACATATGTGTTACAAAAAACATGCCAATTATCCAGGGCAAAAAGAGCAGAAATGACTTGAGCAGCCAGAAAGTAGATATGTAGAGTGATTAGATCCTGCTCAGAGCAAACAAAGTGACCTACTCATGTTCAAAAAAAAAATCCTCCCAGGAGCCCGTAAAGAAGAGCGTCAGCAAGCCATAATGACAAGTGACAAGCTAAATGTAGCACCTTAATGCTGACTCGGATATCCAACTCGAGGCTAATGGACATTATAGAGCCTTCCAAGAATAATGCTTATAGTATAGAAAATAACACTCACAACGGCTCAAGGAAAATCATACCTGTAGCTCGGGCTGTAGCCGCGAGGCACTAAGTGAATAATACTACAGTGATCGCTGTATAATGGCAGGATTTATTACAATGATGTATTGGAAGATGTCAGCATGTGCGTACAAGTTACAGAATTGATGAAAAAACACTATCGTTAGCTGAAAAACGAAAAACCACGACTACAACGGCCACTTGAGATACGCGCAACGATTATGGAGAACTTCCAAGAATAAAACGTAGGGTTTTTATTGTTGTTTTGTGTGTTTTTTTAAACTGAGATGAGGGGCACGGTGGTTTAGTGGTTAGCACGTTCGCCTCACATCGCCAGGGTCCGCGTTCAATTCCCGTCTCGCCCATGTGTGTGTGGAGTTTGCATGTTCTCCCCGTGCCTCAGGGGGGTTTTCTCCGGGTTCTCCGGTTTCCCCCGGTCCAAAAACATGCACGGTAGGTTGATTGGCACCTTGGAAAATTGTCCCTAGTGTATGAATGTGTGAGTGAATGTGTGTGTGTGTCCTACGATGGGTTGGCATTCCATCCAGGGTGTATCCTGCCTTGATGCCCATAGACGCCTGAGATAGGCACAGGCTCCCTGTGACCCGAGGGAAGAACGGATAAAAGATGAATGAATGAATGAATGAATAATCATTTTGTCTTTTGGTTTCTCTGGTAGATGGACCAGCACCAGGAACTTGTGCAACCCCCTAACGGGTGGGCAGACTGAGCGATTGGGGGTTAAGGGTCTTCTCAAGGGCCCACTAGTAGCAGATTGCCTGGGACTCGAACCTTTCGGTCCAGACTTAACCACTGAGCTACCATCTCAGAGTTAAAAAAAAAAAACATTTGAAAAAGATCTTTTTACAGACGCAGCAAGATGGACAAAAAATCACTCCTAACTGCTTTATCAATAAACCTCCTCACTGGCAAATCCACAGATTTATAGCAGGGCCACGCAACCGATCGGAAGTCATGCGATGTCAAATTACACCTCTCGTTAAAGAAGCCTATTCTAGCCCCGCTTGTCAATAGCATGTCGATTTTACTGCCAGCTTAGAGACGTGTATCTCTGTCAGGTTTCCCGATAACACTCCTCCGGGCTCTTTCATCTCTTTTCACTCGATAGAATCAAACGATGCATTTTGTATGGAACTGGGTCACAGTTTTCAAAAATTCTCCACCACAAGAAAAAATAAAGCGAGAATATTTAAAGGTACAGGACTGAGAGATATGTCAGACGGTGCATGAAAAACAAAAAAAGGAACAAAAAACAGAAGAAAAAGCTTTAAACAGCAATGTCATTCATTAAATCAAACAAATCTCTCTTAACGCATGCAATAAAATAATAATAATAATTATTATTATTATTATTATTATTATTATTATCATCATTATTACTGTTATTTATTGTATGGCACCATTATATATAAAACTATAAATATTTTATATATAACAATTATTGTAATAAAAAATATTATTTTTATTATTATTATTGTTGCTGTCATCATCACCATTACTATTAATTATTATCGATAAAAATTATTAGTTGTTATTATTGATTATTAATAGAATATTATTATTAGGGCTGTCAATCGATTAAAATATTTAAACGTGATTAATTGCATAATTGCCATGATTTGCACCTTAATCACACATTTTCAATGTACCATAAATAAATACTTTTCATGTTTCTAATACTCTAACTGTAACAAAAGCTATAATTATATAAGTCTCTGTCGGAATCTTTCTCATTAATACAATTATTTATTATTTATTTTACTCTGGATTTTTATTCTCTTAATATTAATTTCTTATTAATTTCAATATTTTTAGTGGTTGTTTCAATTGTAAAATACGGTACGTGGCTCCTTTAAGTATTATGTTCCGGTTGCTTTCCATATAAACTGGTGATATGCATTCCCAAAAGAAAAATGCGCTTTTGTATGGTTACATATGGTAATATATGGTTATACAGGGTTGTCCAAAAATATGCTACCACTTACATGGGATGGACTTTTATTTTAATAACATAATAATGTTATTAAAATACATTGTACAGCTAGTGAAGCTGGTGCACTCCTTCAACCTGTTAGTGAGTCTAAAGTAAGTCAAGTGGCCATGTCTAGTCTGCAACAAAAGAAAAGATTTGTTATGTAATTATGTACTACCATATGAGTGGTGACATCTTTTTGGGCAAGCCTGTGTAATGCATAAAGAACAGAAACAAATCCACCACAATGGTTCAGGACCTCAGTTTGCATTCAAGCACCTTAACAATGATGCAAGTGTAATGATTAAACATTCGCTGACACATAGACGAGGACGGGTTGAGTCTGGTTCCTTTCAGGGAGTCGCCACTGGTTTGCTCATTAAGGACAAACTTTCTACATAATCTGTTTATCTCTGCAAAGCTGTTTTAACAATGTGCATTGTGTAATATATAAATAATAGTGCTGACTGTTCCTACATTGCTCCTCCTGTATCACCACTACTGAGGTTACCAGTGTTACTGCGGTACTACTATAAGTTGAGAAGAGATGAACTATAAAGTTCATTCATTCATTCATCTTCTACCGCTTTATCCGATCTTCCCTCGGGTCACGGGGAGTCTGTGCCTATCTCAGGCGTCTATGGGCATTAAGGCAGGATACACCCTGGATGGAATGCCAACCCATCGCAGGGCACACACACTCACATTCACACACACATTCATACACTAGGGACAATTTTCCAAGGTGCCAATCAACCTACCGTGCATGTTTTTGGACCGGGCGGAAACCGGAGAAACCGAAGAAAAACCCCCTGAAGCACGGGGAGAACATGCAAAATCCACACACACATGGCCGAGACGGGAATCGAACCCGGACCCTGGCGGTGTGAGGGAACGTGCTAACCACTAAGCCACCGTGCCCCACAACTGTAAAGTTAAGTGATAATATTTATTTTGAAAAAAAAGGGAAAAAGAAAAAAAAAACATGCTTGGCCAAGGAGTCATGGGTGTCGTGTTAGAGATGCCTTGCCAGACCTATATAACTAAAAAAAAAAACATTTTAAATGGGAATTAAATATAAATAAAAATTCTATCTAATTGCTCTTATACAAATACAAAATAAAATCTAAAAAACGAACAAATAATAATAATAAATAATCAAAATAAACAATCAAATAATCAAAAAATACTCAAAATAATTTCTTTATGCATAAGAGCACATTTGAAATGACAATACAATGTTCATGAGGTCAGGAGTTTCCCATGTAATATACGACATATTAGTATTCTATGTAGTCACTGACATGACCGACTGACCTACATCTTGACTCAATTTGTGTAAACACCAGAGGCTATGAATGCATATATATATATATATATATATATATATATATATATATATATATATATATATATATATATATATATATATATAAAACTATATTACATCACAGATATTTGCACGAAGCTCTTCTAAATGAAGGATCTGAGATCAACAGAGCAAAACCCAGACAGTCGCCTTGTTATTTGCATTTTAAAGCTCAGAGAATCTGATGAGCAGCAATAAGAGAATGGGATTTGTAGCCTGATTCTGTCACTTCTGTAGATGCTTAAATAACACACCACATAAAGCGCACTTGTCTCAACACGCATGCACATGACACTTAAATGCATATTTATCAGCGTTCGGCTGAACAGTTAAGCGTTAAAGGTCTTGCTCAAGCTTCCAGGAGCTGTAGCCTGTAGGAACTTTGATTGGAACTCACAATCTTCTAATCAGAAGTCCAAATAGTGTATCTTGTGATTGCACCTGGGATGAATAAAACTTGAATCATCAAACGACAAGAAAACCAAGAAAACACTGAATTCACTATTGTTTGCCTCACCTTTTTTTGTGCTATGTTCTACTTTAGTCGGACAATAAATTATACATTTTAGTCGGACAATACTCTCTACATAAAGAAAATCACGGAAAAAAATGAATCCAGCTGTTTACCTTGCAGGCATTTGTTATCGCCGCAGCCGTATTTCAGAAGCAATAGTTGTCGATGGCGTGGGCAGGCCCAAATTAAGAGCAGATCTACGTGGCGTTATGTAACGCCGTTACATGTAAATAGTTACTCCCCCAACACTGGTCACTAACAGGCTGGGTTAGAAAGAAACAAGACCCAGCATAATTTAACCATGGTATGTTTGGATTACACACTTTCAGTAATGTGTTAGCTCAGTGGTTAAGGCTGTGGGTTACCAGTGTCGGGGAGGAACTGGTTACATGCAACGGCGTTACGCAATTTTATTACAAAAGAAATGTAATAGTGGGGGCACGGTGGTTTAGTGGTTAGCACGTTCGCCTCAAACCGCCAGGGTCTGGGTTCGATTCCCGTCTCGGCCATGTGTGTGTGGAGTTTGCATGTTCTCCCCGTGCCTCAGGGGGTTTTTCTCCGGGTTCTCCGGTTTCCTCCCTGTCCAAAAATATGCACGGTAGGTTGATTGGCACCTTGGAAAATTGTCCCTAGTGTGTGAATGTGTGTGTGAGTGTGTGTGTGTGTGTGTGTGTGTGTGTGTGTGTTGTGTCCCCTGCGATGGGTTGGCATTCCACCCAGGGTGTATCCTGCCTTAATGCCCATAGATGCCTGAGATAGGCACAGGCTCCCCGTGACCCGAGGTAAGATCAGATAAAGCGGTAGAAGAAGAATGAATGTAACAGTAATTCGTTCCAGTTACTGAGAATTTTTTTTTTTATTAAATTACAGTTATTTACGAAAATGACTACTGCAGATCTGATGCTGAGTACATTTTAAGAGTCAGCTGTGGTCAAAATCATAAAATGGCAGAAAATATTTGTTTCATAAAATCTTTTGATTGAATTAGGAGTCTTGGAAAATTGGTACCACTTAATATATACAACACATATAATACTAAAATAAAATAAAAAAAAAAAACAGTGACCTGATTCTGACAAATTCTGATTGAAAGAAAACGCTATGTCTACCGGTTAGATGAATATTGATTCATTTTTCAAACCTGTACGGACGTGAGTCCCTGAGTCTCGGGCCATGGTCAGTGTGTACCTCACGGCGCTTTCCTTGACTCCACAGTGCACCGGAGCATCGCAATGCAGAGCGTCGACACGACCGATGGCCCATTTGTGAGGACAGATGGCCGAGATAGAAAGCTTCATTTGTCAGTCTGGGGGAAAATATCGCCACCATCTCGCATGCGGGGACAGAGCAGAAGTGACAGGGATTTCTGCTTCCAGAGTTTTCGACCTTGAAGATAAGCCACATGTTTCGATAATGAAGCGTGTAGCCATCTGCCTGAACGTCGGGTTATATTAGTATGTCTGTCCATAAGTCTTACTCTGGCTTGGAGGTATAATTACTGAAATTGTGCTTCCGTGGTTCAGGTGCCAGCAGGTTCGAGTGACCTCAATCAATATCACCCTCAAATTACCGTAGATTTGTGTAAAGGAACCAAGCACTATGCCTAAAGTTTCTCGAAAATAAATATATAATGCATTCATAAACACAAGAATATCGTCCTTCTTTCCCAGCACAGCAGGATTGCACAGCGGTGCCAGAGAAGCAATCAGTGGAACTGGGAGTTTTCATGCTTTTATGCCTGTCACGCCTGGAAATCTATTCAAATATATGCAGAGGGAACATGGAAGGCATCTTTCATAAAACAAACTTGTTTGAAGGAACCAATTAATAACTAAGTACATACAAACATCATACTGCACTCACTGCTACTTAATAACTTAAGCCTCGGCGTTCTCAATGCACAACCTATCGATCAAGAGCCAAGCGGCTATATTCAATTCAATTCTATTTGATTTCTGTCGCGCTTTTCACAATGGACACAATTTCTCAACGCAGCTTAACAGACTGTAGGAAATATAATCAATTCACTTACATACTCTTAAATTGTGCGCGTGTGTGTTTTATCTCCAGTGAGCACGGAGAAGGAGACTGCGGTGAGGAAAAACACTGTATTAGATGGTATGAGGAAGAAACCTTGAGAGGAACCAGACATCTATCTATCTATCTATCTATCTATCTATCTATCTATCTATCTATCGATCGATCCATCTATCAATCAATCTATCTATCAATATATCGATCTATCTATCAATCTATCAATCTATCTATCTATCTATCTATCTATCTATCTATCTATCTATCTATCTATCTGGCTGTGTGTCTGTGTGTCTGTGTCTGTGTCTGTATCTATATTCCTGTCTGTCTGTCTATATGTCTGTCTGTCTATCTATCTATCTATCTATCTATCTATCTATCTATCTATCTATCTATCTATCTATCTATCTATCTATCTATCTATCTGTCTGTCTGTCTGTCTGTCTGTCTATATGCCTGTCTGTCTGTCTATATGTCTGTCTGTCTATCTATATGTCTGTTTGTCTGTCTGTCTATCTATCTATCTATCTATCTATACACACACACACACACACACACACACACACACACACACACACACACACTCACACAGACATATACATGTATGTATATATATATATGTCAGGGATTTTTTAAAACACATGTTTAATGCAGCGTGCATTTTTTTGACGATTGGTATTCAAAACACAAACGAGTAAATATATAAAAGAGGAAAAATTAAAACATTTTACAGGTCTTGCTAAGTGCCAGCTTTGTGGCACTGGGATTTGAACCCATGACCTTATCCACAACAATATATAATAGGACTAGAAAATTCGACATACAATAACAACTGATTTGCAGATAATATATGATACTACACAGGTCCATGCGTGAAACCATGCGCGTGTCTCGATCAGCTCCCTAGTCTGCTACCCTCCTATACTGCTGTATTATTCTCAGTAATAATAATTATTATTATTTCTTACAGCGGCAGTAAGGTGTGTGTATTGTAGAAACACATTACTGAGTATCACTTTAGGCAGGAAACAGGGCAATGGTTCAGCCCTGAGGAGTGTTCTCACTGAGTAAAACACGGCGCACATGCAGTGTTGCCAAAAGACTATAACCATATGTCATGTCTCTGTCGTGGAGCTCGCCACATCTGTGCTGCCAGAGAAAAGTGGACAGTGATGGAGAAGATTTCTCCGGCTCTCGCTGACTCAGGAAAGCATTCGCAGTCTCAATTCGGGAAACGAGAGGGCATGTGTTCTTGAGAGATGGAGAGAATAAACAGTCATGGCCAGTTGTTTTTCCTTTTGGGTGTGTGAAAGTCAGCTCTTGTCCGTGGAGTTGCCAGAATTACAATGCAGTGAGTGTGCAGTATATATATATATATATATATATATATATATATATATATATATATATATATATATATATATATAGATATATATATATATATATTTCACGCATGGACCTGTGTAGTATCATATATTATCTGCAAATCAGTTGTTATTGTATGTCGAATTTTCTAGTCCTATTATATATTGTTGTGGATAAGGTCATGGGTTCAAATCCCAGTGCCACAAAGCTGGCACTTAGCAAGACCTGTAAAATGTTTTAATTTTTCCTCTTTTATATATTTACTTCGTTTGTGTTTTGAATACCAATCGTCAAAAAAATGCACGCTGCATTAAACATGTGTTTTAAAAAATCCCTGACATATATATATATATATATATATATATATATATATATATATATATATATATATATATATATATATATATATATATAGATATATATATATATGGGATCATAGGTTTGATAATAGACACATATATTAAGCGAATACACAGTGTAATAATTCATTGGAATAAAGGTCACCTTTGACTCCTCTGTTATTTATTTCCATGGCGTTATATTCATATTAAACATAATACTGTTTCTGTTTCTTGCTCTGGTTCATATTTAAACCCAGAGTATTTTGTTCCTTATATGTACTTTGTGTGCCTTGTTTTCTTATTTTTCATTTCTAAAAAAAAACACTTCAAGTCATGACCAAACAGTTA
Source organism: Kryptopterus vitreolus (assembly GCA_030449085.1). NCBI lineage: Eukaryota > Metazoa > Chordata > Actinopteri > Siluriformes > Siluridae > Kryptopterus > Kryptopterus vitreolus. The sequence goes on along the minus strand of JACRUU010000010.1, from coordinate 7,192,370 downwards.
CTAAGGATGAATAAACGAACAACGTGAAACACTTCCTGAGGAAAGTGGAAGCTCGGTGGATAAGATGCTGGCTTTCTGATCAGAAGGTTATGGGTTCGAATCCCAACGTCACCAAGCTACTGGGTCCTTACGCAAGGCCCTTGAAGATCAATTACTCACCGGTACAACTGAGATAAGTACAGTATAAGTCACCTGTAAATACAAATACGTGCACTGGAGTTGTTTGCACCCACAAGCTTCATATTTGCCCATGAAACTACAGCAAGCGTTACCCAGAAGCCATTTGGAAAAAGCAATTTCAAGTTGCATTTCTCACATATTTATATATCTGAGTCTGTTTAGAACACCATCACATTCATCTGGGACAAATCTGAAACATCACACTACCAGAGAGACCGTTCGTGCTGAAAATGAAAGATGCTGGTGATGACTCTTTTTCCTGTTCAGTCACTCTATTAAACATATGGACAATCGCTGCAAAGATGTCTTTGCGTGTTTAACTCTTGCTTTGCCTTTAAACCTCTCTTTGGAGTCTGGGTCTTATAAACTTCCTACACATCTTCCAAGTCCTGTTACAACAATGTCCATTTTATAATCCCGTTTATTAGTTCTCTATTACACATGAAAAAAAATCTGCATTAATGTGTCATGGCCACTTACGAATGTCAGCGGTGATAGAAGTCCCTATAAAACGACATGTACATGCAATCACACAAACACACACACACACACACACATTCCAAGACGGCTTTGTTACAAACACGTGATCATTCCATTCCAAACATGTCCAATCTATTACCTCTCTAATAAACACCAATAACTCAAATTTTTTGCCCATGATGTCCCTGATAATTGAGTGTGTTTCTGCTGATTAGCCGGCAGTTAAATTGTCTTGGTCACTTAGGAATGCAAATGGTGATTGCTAGGAAATGAATTTAATTTGAAGACGCCACCCGACCCGGTTTCAAGGCCTCTCGCACAAGTAAACAGCTGCTCTGACATCCCATGCTGTAGATCTCGTTATCATCTCCTGGTAATTGGAATAGTAGAGGGTAATTACATTTCTTGTTTGCCAAAAGAGTTTGTGCACAGGTCTTTTCTGTTTTATCCCTGGCTGCTTCTGAGAATAATTAATAAGTGCATTTTTTATTTTTTTTGGGTGTGACTACCGAAAAAGACTTGTTTTGTTGGAATAGCATGGATGAAGTGATTTGTATGACAATGGATTCACAATGGACTAGGTGTAACCAGCTCCATGATGGTCTGCTTTAATCGGGTTGAAGTGAATGATCTCTTGCTATAGATCTCTGACCTCGAACCCAGTGGACACCTTTGGCTCGCATTGGAATGCTGACTGTAACTAAGGCCTCCTCACCTTAGCTACATCAGTACCTGACTTGGTACTAATAACCTATTTGGCTGAATAAACATGAATCTCCACAGTCACACTCCAAATATCTAGTGGAAATTATTCCCAGAGGCGTGAAGGTTATTACAGCCGTAAATGGGAAGTGAATGTTTAAAAAAAATCAAATAAAAATCAGTTTTTCACACCAGAAATCTCTTCGTTTTATGTCGAGCTGACTTAGTTTTTAATATGAAAACTAATTAGCAGCAACCCCCTTCACTACGCTGTCAATTAAATGCACAGAATGCAGAACAAGTATTGCAGAAATGTCCTTTTAACCTATTAAAATAATCAATGTCGTCGATGGCGTCCATGAAAAGGGCAATAGAGCTCATGACATGAAATGCCACCATCGCACAAACACACACACACACACACACACACATGCACGCACGCACACACACACAGCCTTTATTAGCCTTGTCATTCCCGGCAATGCATTAAACAACCTAGCAAAACTACCAGCGACATTTTTCACACCTTCATAGCTAATCCGCCACGAATTAAACCAAAGCATTAGCCTGCAGGTCCAGTGGCAGTATTTCTCAGTATGCACTGGAAGTACTTAGAACTGAGTAATGATGAATATTCTATGATAGCCAGATGATAATAACTTTTTATGAGCTGATCTATAAATGTATAATAATAATAATGTATAATGATGGTACGGATTTACAACTTAAGTTGTTCAAGCTTACATTGATGTGAGCAACACAACACAACACACGAGACTATGGGATATAGGGCAAATATTTCAGTTGCCTCGTTGTTAAAGCACTGCGGTATTTCTGGGTTTTTGGTGTTTAAAAGCCCATTTTAGCTCTTGCCCTCACCCTTTTTATCGCCGTCATCAGACACTGAAACAGGACACAGTGAGTAGCCTCGGAAGCTACAGGTATGCATGCTTTCTGCATCCGGCTCTGCCTTTCACACGCAAACTGTTGCTCGCCCACGACCCCACCACATACATATATACTGTAATTCATATATACTACATATATAAAGCTTATACATTACGCCCACAGGCATATTTCTAATCCTGTCCTTCCTCATCACTTCCTATGAAAATCTCCTATATATATATATATATATATATATATATATATATATATATATATATATATATATATATATAGTATATATATATATATATATTCATTCATTCATTCATCTTCTACCGCTATATCCGATCTTCCCTCGGGTCACGGGGAGCCTGTGCCTATCTCAGGCGTCTATGGGCATTAAGGCAGGATACACCTCTGGATGGAATGCCAACCCATCACAGGACACACACTCACACACATGCACACACACATTCATACACTAGGGACAATTTTCCAAGGTGCCAATCAACCTACCATGCATGTTTTTGGACCGGGGGAGGAAACCGGAGAACCCGGAGAAAAACCCCCTGAGGCACGGGGAGAACATGCAAACTCCACACACACATGGCCGAGACGGGAATCGAACCCGGACCCTGGTGGTGTGAGGCGAACGTGCTAACCACTAAGCCACCGTGCCTCCATATATATATATATATATATATATATATATATATATATATATATATATATATATATATATATATATATATATATATATATATATATGTGTCGTATATAGGATTAAAAAGTATCCCACTAAAATTGCCATTAAAGAGTAACATTGTGCAATTGTGCAGTGCAGGAAACTATAGGCCGATATTCTTTTACCCAGAATGCCCTTGTAAATACAACTCTTCTGCAGCCCAGTACTGGGTTATGACCTGATGGTTGGGGACCTCTGGTGTAAAGTCTTACGTTATCTCTGCATTATGGGATTTTCGCAATTCTCTGCTTTACTCCCGGTCTCCCGTCAAAAGCATGCCGGCTATGATAAATAACCCCCGGGTAAACAAATGCATACTTGTTTCTATGTGTTTTTCTGCCCTGCGATAAACTGGCATGCCGTCATCCCTTTACCAACACCACTGGTCTACACCAGTGTATATTTTGGTCTCGGCCCTAGTAGGGACGTTCTACTTTTTTTTTTTACCCATGAACTAAGTCATCATCAGCGAAACGAAGTGAAGATTATTAGCGGTGTGAAAAAGAAGCAGGTAAAAAAAAAGAGGAAGAAGAAGGAGAAGGAGAAGTAAGGGTTCCCTGAGGGGTGTCAAACCGATCCACGTCGACACGTTTTGACACCTGCTGTCTGTGCCGAGTTCAGTCGAGCTCGTCTGGGTCTGTCTGATGAGACAAAAAGAAAAAACAACAGACCGAGCAAAGAGATCATCTCTAAGAGATGGGAGGAGAGACAAACGTGGCCTTCAATCAATGTCTTTCATTCTGTCTCCCCCCAGTCTGCGTTTCTCTCCGGCTTCTATATAAAGACATAGGGCTCACCATGCAGAGAAAAAGAAACGGAGCGGGTTGGGATGTGTCGGGTTAAGGATAGAATACTAAAAAAGTTTAAATGTGACAACAGACGTGAATATCTGATTAACGGGTTTTACATAGCGCAGGAAGGTTTACGAGAGAGAGCTGATACAACTGTGTGGTAAATTAGGGTGAAGGCGCTTTACTGAATGGATAGCATTGAATACACGTTAACCAGGACCCAGTGGTAGTAACGGACAGTGGTAGTGGACAGTAACGAAGTGAATGACAATTAAATAGCTTTTGCATGTATCTGTACTACACTGAAGTAATTCCTTTTTAATGTCACTAGATTTCATTAGAAGCCAAATATCGTACTTTTTACTTAAATACATTTTGCAAAATCAGTTGCAAAAATAACTCTCTCTCGCGCTCTCTCTCTCTCTCTCTCTCTCTCTCTCTCTCTCTCTCTCTCTCTCTCTCTATATATCTATATATATATATGTATATATAATATATATATATATATATATATATATATATATATATATATATATATATATATATATATATATGTTCGCCTCACACCGCCAGGGTCCGGGTTCAATTCCCGTCTCGGCCATGTGTGTGGTGGAGTTTGCATGTTCTCCCCGTGCCTCCGGGGGTTTTTTTCTCCGGGTTCTCCGGTTTTTCCTCCCGGGTCCAAAAAACATGCACGGTAGGTTGATTGGCACCTTGGAAAATTGTCCCTAATGTGTGTGTGTGAATGTGTGTGTGAATGTGAGTGTGTGAGTGTGAGTGTGTGTGAGTGTGTGTATCCTGCGATGGGTTGGCATTCCATCCAGGGTGTATCCTGCCTTAATGCCCATAAGACGCCTGAGATAGGCACAGGCTCCCCGTAACCCGAGGGAAGATCGGATATAGCGGTAGAAGATGAATGAATGAATGAATAAATATATATATATATATATATATATATATCTATATATATATATATATATATATATTCCTAACGCCTTTGTGAATTAATGAATCGCACACAAGTCTTCACATCTAGTGAAAAACCTTCCCAGAAGTGCGAAGGTTATTAGAAACTGGGACTAAACATGTAATAACGTGTCCACGTACAGTACCAATCTTATAAAACTATGTTCATTTATTTTCAGACACTCCAATTTCTGTCCCTCTCATTCTGTCGCTCATTTCTGTTGGTCCGTGACCGAAGGCGCTCGCTCTCCAGTCGTCGCATCTCTGATCCCTATTTTTCCACACTATTCCGCTTGTTTCATCAATCAGAGGTGCCACGGAGCATATTATTTCGCTCAGGTTAGATTGCCTTGATTACATCTTGTCTGTGGATGCCGTGGTGCCGGCGATGCTATACTTTATTCCACGCTTGCCTGATTCATCCTGCCGTTCCACATGAACGGTCTAATGATGCATGAGGTTACTGTGGAACACTGAAGAACCACGGAGATGGATTCGGACTGCAATTCATATAAAGAGTCCACTACCATGTTACAGAGCATGGAATTGCGATGAACAGTCAGTGAACAGTTGAGAACAATGATGAAACTATGATAAATGGAAAATGAGAATTCCTTGCAACTTCCGCCACGGGTTCGGGATAAGAAGGGATGTATCGCACATTCGTCGCACGTGTTCAATGCACCATGAATTGATACTGATATTGATGTTTCTAATGCTCTAACTGTAAGAAGTGCTATAATGATATACATTTCTCTCAAAATATCGCCCATTAACAAAATGATATATAAACAATATTTATTTTAATCTGGAAATCATTCCATTATTCCTTTATTGTTAATTCATTCATTCATTTCTTGTTCATTTCAATGTTTCAATGCATGTGATGCACACTTATTGAAATCGATGCGGCACATCTTTGACTTTCACACCGATGCAAAAGGTCTGTAAATCTTACCATGCCGAGGAATAAATGTATAGGGAGTATTTTTTTTATTATTTGCTCAGATTTATAGTCACAATCTATTTCTTTCTGTAAAGCTGCTTGGAAACAGGTTCCATTGTTAAAAATGGTATAATGCAGAAGTGTATTGAAAGCTGTGTAATAATGTACAAAATAAATAGTGAATAATCTAAAAACAACGGACTGAAATGATCAAAATAGACTAATGATTTAAACTTTTACTGCCACCTCACATTTACTCGCTCACATTCTAAAGAAATGAAAAACAGAACAGAACATGGTTACACTTTAGAGGTAATAGAATGTTATAGAGTTCTCTATTATACTTCCATCGAATAATAATCAAATGTAATTATCCATCTGTAATTATCCATCATTTTTCTTTACCCTTATTACTCTGTCTTCCTGGTTGTATAGTCTATATATATATAGAACAGCTCAAGCTATGCAGTTCCATGCACTGGCAATATAATTTCACATTTCTTTTATTCATGAATAGTTGAAAAGTTCACTGGAAATTATCATGGGCTGTTGTTTTCTTTTTGCTTGTTTGTTTGCTTGTTTAGCCCAGAATATAAGGGAAAACTGGGCATGTTGGCTGTACTGGATCCTGCTAGATATAATTTAACGACTGGAATAGATATTTTTTGAAAAAGTGCTACAGTGAAAACAGATGACTCTGTACATTAACAATATGCTGACCAGCTGAGATATCATTCATATATATATATATATATATATATATATATATAATATATATATATATATATATATATATATATGTACACTATATTGTTTGTACACTATATGAACAAACATTTGTGGACCCTTGACCATAAGATTTAAGATTACTGCGCTATTTTTTTAAACATTCCATTCCATAATTTGCTGTTATAATAACCTCGTCTCTGCTGCGAAGTTTGCATTTTGCAGTGTGAAGTACAAATGCTTTGTTACTGTGCTTTTCTTTCTGGAATAAGTACTTTACCTCACTATTTTTTGGCAAACTTTCACTCATCATATTTTGAACACAAATATCTGTACTCAAAGTTTTTTTTTTTTGTTGGAAAAAGGCTTATTGCATTAGATTGAATCTTTTTAATAACGTAAGTAATATTCTTTCAATCTACCACCGTTGTGTCATTTCCTGGCTATCACAGATTTGTGGGTGATTATGAAGCCAGAGTAACAATGAGCAAGGCTGACGTAGACAGAATGAGTCGTTCCTGATCGTCATAATCTCTGCTTGTGTTCTATATGATGGATATTCACTGTGGATACATTCAATAGGGAAAAGCATTTGAAATTGGTTTCGTATTGATTTATTAATATGCGGTTAATGAGATTACCAGCGTGACACTAAAACAGGACTTTGTAATGGCAACTTTTTACTACAGTACATGCCCCTACTTGAGTAGAAAAAGTGTAATCAGTACTTTTACCAGAGTCTTTTAAAACACAAATAGTACTGCTACTTACTGTAAGTGAAGAATGTTTGCACTTTTGCCATCTCTAGCTTGTGGAGATTTGTGCTCTATCAGCTACAAGGGCATTAGTAATGTGAGGTACTGATTTAGCTGAAGAGAGGAGGCCCGGAGTGCTATCAGCATTCCAATTCATCCCAAAGCTGCTCGATATGTCTGAGGTCAGAGCTCTCAAGGGTATTGTCATGCTGGAAGAGGTTTGAGCCTACTATTTCAGGTAGCGTTGGAGGACACACCCAAAAATCGTCCTATACAACCAACTGGCACAAAATCCGAGTACCCTAATACTCGAGTGTGGTGTATCAGTGATTTCGTCATGAGACACGAGTGAGAAATAAATATTGCACGATTTAACCCGTACATTTCCCAGCTGCCCCGGATGTCACGTCACAAACCACACATTTGTTTGCTTCTCGCTAGTAAATCCTCACTGTTTTTTTCCTTACACATTACAAAATGCATAACATTACCACCACCTGCCTAATATTGCAATGGTCCCCATCTAGCTACCAAAGCAGTTCTGACCAATCAAGCATTAACAGCATGTACTACTTCACCATGACCCTGTCAGCGCTTGGACCACTTTTGATAGCTGACCACTGCAGACCAAGACCACCCCACACAAGAGCTGTAGATTTAGGGAATTGATCCAGACCCCGGTTTGACCCAGACGTCTAGACACCAAAATATGTCAAGCTCGCTTATCCCTGCCATTGTTCCGTCTGCTTAAAGATTAACTTAACGAGGACAAAATGTTTAATAATATCCCACTCATTAACAGGTGCCATGATGAAGAAATAATCATCGTTATTCACTTCACTGCTCATAATGTTATTCGGTGTGTGTTATTATTATTATTATTATTATTATTATTATTATTATTATTACTTGCACTGATATAGAGGCTTTCTAGACACTCAAGGCACTTTACTTTGTGAGAGGGGGATCTCATCATCCACCACCGCAGCCATAGTGCGCCAGCACGCCCACCACACACCAGCTTACTGGTGGAGAGGAGAGCGAATCATGAAGCCAATCAGTAGATATGGTGGACGGTTAGGAAGCCACAATGGTCAGAGGTCAATATAGCATATTTGTCCAGGATGCCGAGGACAAGCCTCTACTCATTTTCGAAAGACATCCTGGGACTTTTAATAACAAGATAGAGTCTCAGTCAGAGTTTTTTTGACAGTATAGTGTCTCCGTCACTATACTGGGGTGCTAGGACCCACACAGAGCACAGGGTAAGCGCTGCTGGGCAAACAAGTCAAGTCAAGTCAAGTTAAGAGGTTTTATTGTCATTACAACTATATATAGCTGACGCAGTACACAGTGAAATGAGACCTTGGAACCAGAACCTTGGTGCTTCATTAAACAACATATAACGCAACATAGAGCTACAAACAACATATAACACAACATAGAGCTACAAACAACATATAACACAACATAGAGCTACAACACAACATATAACACAACATAGAGCTACAAACAACATATAACACAACATAGAGCTACAAACAACACATAACACAACATAGAGCTACAAACAACATATAGAACACAACATATACACAACAACAAACAACATATAACACAACATAGAGCTACAAACAACATATAACACAACATAGAGCTACAAACAACATATAACACAACATAGAGCTACAAACAACATATAACACAACATAGAGCTACAAACAACATATAACACAAACATAGAGCTACACACAAACAACATATAAACACAACATAGAGCTACAAAAAACATATACACAACATAGAGCTACAAAGCTACAAACAACATACAAGAAACATAACAACACAACATAGAGCTACAAACAACATATAACACAACATAGAGCTACAAGAACACAAGGCTGACGACTAGACTAAGTTGTTCTAGCCACATAAAGTACATCATGTGCAACCTGGTGCAAAACAGAACAGACTGTATTTGACAACAAGAGACATGTGCAGTGCATAACAACAAACATAACACAAAACAGAATAAAACACAATAACGACCCGTCACTGTGATGTAGTGCAAATATTCCTGCAATTGTAAACACAGGAACTATTTTACAAACTAGTGTTGAACACAGTTTGGCTGGTGTGTAAATGGAGTGAGTAGAGCAGCAGTAATAAAAGTGAAATGTACAAAATGTGCATGTAAACAGTAACACTAACAGAGCAGTATATACAATAAGCATGTAAATACCAGTAACGAGGCATATAAATAAACTAAATAAATAAGCAGCTAACACTCACTAAATAAAGCAGCTAAAACTAACAGCTTTTCCAGCAGCAACCTAGTTTTCCCAGCAGGTCATCCGTCCAGGTACTAACTAACCCTGCTTAACTTCAGTGTGCAACCAGTCTTAGGCGCTTATATATATATATATATATATATATATATATATATATATATATATATATATATATATATATATATATATATATATATATATATATATGCATGCATTTGCCTTCACTTGATCTCTTCCTATAACAATAAGTCATCATGTCACACTGTTGCTGCTCCGGCGATTAACGAGCCCTACTCTCAAACCCAACACAAAAAAACGCATTTCCACTTCGATCTTGTTAAAGTGCTCCTGTTTGAATACCGCTGCAGATTAAAACCCTACAGAATTCTCGCCGTGGTGCGAAAAGAGGAATATAAATATTTATAAACGAATACATGCATGCGTTAGATACATCTATGGAAACAAATCTAAGATTGCTTTTGGTGTTCCGCAGCAGGGTGGAGGACATCTGAGCGTTAGGGGAAGGTGAGGGATGACGAAGGAAAGCGAGCAGAGATGAGACGGGGGTGTGTGTGTGTGGGGTGGGGGTGGGGGGGGGAGAAAGATAAATAGTCAGCGAATGAACGAGCGCAAGAAGACAAAGAGAAAGAATGAGGTATAGAGTCAGTTCAAGTAAGGAAGGGACGGAGAGTATGCGAGAGGTATTGATAGGTGGGAAAAGAGAAAGAGAGGAGGATGAGTAGAAAGTGTAGAAATGGAAGTGAAAGATGTAGACAGGATGGAGGGGAGGGGAAAAAATGGGAGATGAATGAGTGTAAGTGTGTTTGGTTACAGACTGCTATTGGAGTTTGAAGGATGAGGAGTGATGAAGAAAGAACCAGTGGGGAGGTGGGGAGATGGGAGAGACAGTAAGTAAGATAAGGAGAGATTAAGAGAGAGAGAGAGAGAGAGAGAGAGAGAGAGAGAAAGAGAGAGAGCATAATAAAAGACAAATGATAAGTCCAGTTGACAAATTGCACTCTCAGTCTCAGGGTTCTGATGAGTATTTAATTGGAGAAAGATGGTTTGATGCAGACTGATTGTGGACACACACAAACACACACACACACACACACACAGCACTCTCTTTTTCCCCCCTTTTCTAAATAAACAGGCTGTTCCGAAAACATATCAACCAACGAGTCACAAACAAATTAGGAAATATGAATGGCTCAGTACAAGCAATTCAACATCTGCTGCTTAAAACGCCGGTGTAGTGAGAAAGAAAACGCATGAGTCAGTTCTACTTCTTTTTTTTTCTTTTTCTTTTTCTTTCTATTCTATCCACAGATGTACAATTCACCCGAGCAGAACTGAGGGGAAACACCTGGGAACAGATTGTCAACGAGAAAATTATTTCTCTAGGGAACAGAAAAAATAAATCCAATTTTATTAGTTCTACACAGAAAGGGTTTTCCCACTTCTGTTTAGACGGTAAGAGACAGAAAAGTCTTCCCGGGATGTCGCTCATCATTACAGAGATCTCCATAACTGATTGATCTCCATAACCGAGGCCGATGAGATTCCAGGCTCGAAGCACAGCCGACGACACGATACATTAAAGATACACGTGAAGCACGGTTACCGATCCGATCTGATCCGATCTGACCCGGTTTACAATGCGATCTGATGTCGATCTGAGTCATTTGTGTGTGCGTTTAGTGCGCTTTTATTTCTTTGGTTCAGACAGACAGCAAATCATACATTTATTCGTGCGTCTTCGGATTTCTATCGCATGGCCCTATACTCTATGTGACTCGGGACACGCCTGTTGTGATACGCTCGAGAAACAGAAATGAATCCATTATTGGTCAGCTTCTAAATAATAAAAGTATAGCATATCTACCAAAACAAACAAACAAACAAAATGTAGAAATAAAAAATTATATATATATATATATATATATATATATATATATATATATATATATATATAGTATATATATATATATATATATAGGGGCACGGTGGCTTAATGGTTAGCACGTTCGCCTCACACCGCCAGGGTCCAGGTTCGATTCCCGTCTCGGCCATGTGTGTGTGGAGTTTGCATGTTCTCCCCGTGCCTCAGGGGGGTTTTTTTCTCCGGGTTCTCCGGTTTCCTCCCAGGTCCAAAAACATGCACGGTAGGTTGATTGGCACCTTGGAAAATTGTCCCTAGTGTATGAATGTGTGTGTGAATGTGAGAGTGTGTGCCCTGCGATGGGTTGGCATTCCATCCAGGGTGTATCCTGCCTTAATGCCCTGAGATAGGCACAGACTCCCCGTGACCCGAGGGAAGATCGGATAAAAGCGGTAGATTGGTAGATAGAAGTTGAATGAATGAATATATATATATATATATATATATATATATATATATATATATATATATATATATATATATATATATATATATATATATATATATAAACGCCCCACAATATTCTCTAAAGTACGGCATGTCCTTATTCAGTAAAATATAAAGGGGAGATAAAAACCTGCCTGGATTTTATTAAGCACAGAGATTGAATCCCACATAAACATCATTTCATAGCAAAGAGAAACACCTTGATGCCTGATGCTATTGATGATAAATGTACAACACGGTCTGCTTTTCTGCTCCCTGACTGCAAATCTTTTCTGTAGAGACCAATTAAATCGGAACTAATGTGGAACAATGGTGCTAAAAATATCCCAGGTAAACCTGGACTCACTGAAACAGATTACAACCAGAATGATGTTAAACAATAGTGCTGTTGTTTTATTTATTTTTTTTATTCTAATCAAGTCTTATTTGTTATTTGACTTTTTTTTAATCCTACATTCGGAGTTATAACTGCAAGGGGTTACAGGGTTCTAACGGGCCACATTTTCCATTTAATTCAATTTATTTCTATTTGTACAGCGTCTTTAACAATGGGCAGTCTATATAAACAATGTTTATATAGTAAACATTCCTATATTACCCACTTTAGTTTTCTTGAGTTTTTTTGGTTTGTTATCACTTATGACATTTGGTATGCACTGTTCTCCAGAGCCGATTACAGATATCACATTTGTACACAGGCAAAGTTTATGGTTAAGGGCCTTGCTGAAGGGCCCTGTGGTGGCAACTTGCTAATGACTTTCAGATCAGAAGTTTATATTATATATATATATATATATATATATATATATATATATATATATATATATATATATATATATATATATATATATATATATATATATATATATATATATATATACATATATATATATATATATATATATAAAATGAGCTTCTACTTTCCCATATCCCCCTTTCACAGTAAACATCATCTAGAAGGAAAATGCAACCAGAGAAGGAAATCTGTCATTAAAAATTGGATTTTCAGTCATCAGTAATCAATTAAGACTTAAAGATAGAGCTGGGCGATGCAACTTATAAATTGTGTCTTTGAATTTTTAAGACAAAACTGGATTTTCCATTTTGGATACAGTTGGGGAAAATGTCCGCTGTTTGTACCTGTTTTTACACAGTGTTTTGGAGCTGCTGCTGTCATGTTTGGCTCGAAGCGCTACACACGTCTCCCCATTCAACACTGCGGTTCTGTTTGAAGCAAGCTGCTTCTTTTAGCTGCCACAAACTTCAGACAAATTTTACAGCGGGCTTTGGCTTGTCTTAATGTCTGAAGTTGAAAATGCGAAGCAATTTCTATACCACAGATGAAACCGCATGTCTCTTGGAAACGAGCTCTTCGGATTCGTCAGAGCGCGCTGACATGTACTTGGTATTTCCCCGGCTCGCAGTGCCGACCCGAAGTGATTGACAATCGACTTAAACTGTATCTGTAAAACTGTAAACTGTAATCATAAACTCAAATTAACCGATAATAACGATGAATCGCTCAGCTCTGGTTAAAAGCCTTACGCAAGGTCCTAGAAGGGGCAGCATGGTGGTGCTGCTACTAGAATTTACAACCATTAGATCAGAAGTTTGGGGGCCCGGTGGCTTAGTAGTTCTCTACACACCTTGGGGGTTCGATTCCCGCCTCCATCATGTGTGTGTGAAGTTTGCATGTTCTCCCCGTGCTTCAGGGGGTTTTTCTCCCGGTTCTCCGGTTTCCATACGGTACAAAAACATGCATGGTAGGTTGATTGGTACATTGGAAAATTGTCCCTTTTGTGTGAATGTGAGTGTGTGTGTGTGCGATGGTTTGGCATTCCGTACAGGGTGTGTCCTGCCTTGATGCTCCATGACGTCTGAGATCCGAGGGAAGATCGGATAAAGGGGTAAAAGATGAATGAATGAATTATTAGGAGTTTCTTCGTTGTGACTATCGAGCTACAATTCTAGATCATCTAGAAATAAAAAAGAACCAGAGAAAGGATTGTAAATCTTTTATGGTTTTCCGTGGGGGGGGGGGGGGGGGGGGGGGGGGATCAGTAAAGGACAGCCTTACAGATTTTATTCCAATGAGCAACTGAGGGTTAAAAGTCTTCTTAAGGTATTTTGGAGGTCTTAGTGGTGCTTCAGATCAGATGTCCTACATAATCTTTGATTTAATATGTAGAAATAAGAGGGGCATGGTGGCTTAGTGGTTAGCACGTTCGCCTCACACCGCCAGGGTCCGAGTTCGATCCCGTCTCGGCCATGTGTGTGTGGAGTTTGCATATTCTCCCCGTGCCTCAGGGGGTTTTTCTCCGGGTTCTCCAGTTTCCTCCCCCGGTTCAAAAACATGCACACAGGTTGAATAGGTTGATTGGCACCTTGGAAAATTGTCCCTAGTGTATGAATGTGTGTGTGTGTGTATGAGTGTGTGTGTGTGTACAGTGATGGGTTGGCATTCCATCCAGGGTGTATTCTGCCTTAATGCTCATAGACGCCTGAGATAGGCACAGACTCCCCGTGACCCGAGGGAAGATCGGATATAGCGGTAGAAGATGAATGAATGTAGAAATAAGAGTCATGTGTGAGCTGATGAGTCCTCATGGCTTTCTGGGCTTTAAACTCAACAACAGTCAGATCAGAAGATGAAATACTTCTCGGGAATACAGAGGTACTGCTTATTCTCACCAGCATCAAGAAGGTTTTTAATGCACAATGTACATGTCAGCCGTAAGGTTTGATGTGCATTACGGACAGAACACACAAATCTGTTCCTGCTGCACTATTAATACAGGCTTTATCAAATCTGCTTCTAAATATGTTAAAACTGGCACCGGTCCCGCTATCCACCCACACGGAGCACTACGCCGCTGAAACAAACCGCACCTGCACTCGTTCATCACGACGCGCTTTCAAAAGCGAGAGCAGAACGCTGTTATCAAAGCCGAACATAAGAGTCAACACGCACAAACGTCCATTATAGATCAAGCTTCCATCCGGGTTTTTTTTTCCCTTGAATGCTTGTGGGGGGAAAAAAAGGAAAGTGAAATTGAATAACTCTACTTATGGCTTTGTAGAGACAAGGTACTGCCATTATGTGTGTGTTTTCGTACGCCGGAAACGAGCGGCGCACGTTTTTTTTTTTTCCATTCGCTAATTTGCCACATTCACAGGAAGAATTGACGGCGAGAAGCTGAGGAGGTTCGACACCATACAACACACGGTAGAGCATTAGACACTCTTCAGGGGCTGTGTGAAATAGTGGGGTTTTTTTTCCCCATGAATTTGAACCCGCTCCGGTGAAGATCTAATCTCTGCTATTAAATCCTCATTCCTGTGTGTAGCCTCCCGTTACAACCGCAGGTGCCGAGGTTTTTTTGTTTTTTTTTTCCGGGCTGTGATGGCTTCATGCATGCATAAGGGAGAAAAAGGAGACAGCCAAACAGCCAGAAGAAAGGGAACGAGAGAGAGAGAGAGAGAGAGAGGGCGGAATGGAGGAAGCAAACCTGCTAACTGGTCCATGCAGCTGGCATTAGCAGGGTGGACTGGCAGATGGATAAGTCACGGGCTGTTTTCCCTTCTGTTCCCAAAATGACTCGCATTTAGAAAACTCTGTTTGTGCTCCAAGTTCTTCAGGCTTGTCTTTTTTTTGGGTGGGGGGGTGGATTTAATACACACACACACAAAAACGTACCATTATGAATTTAGGTCAAGGTCTATCGCAAATGTTTAGGGTATATTAGGGTGTGCAGGTCTGCGTACCAAAATAAATTGGCGGCATACACACAGATCAGGCATAACGGTACATTATGAACGGTGAAGAGAATAACCCTGGTTGTCTCTTCACCTGTTATTGGCTGTGATCTTATTAGGAGATTTGAGTGAGTTTAACAAATTGTGATATCCAGAAGCATCCCAGAGCATATCAAAAGTGGTCCGATCCAACAGACGAGCTCCTGTAGCTCATATTGCTGAAGATGTTGCTTGTCAGGTCAGGAAAAAGGGGACCAAGACAACATTCGGCAAGGGGGTCATAATGTTACGCATTGCAGAAACACACTTTTTTTGACACCTATCCATAAAATTTGACTTTTTGAATATCCTCATTCCACATTCTAACATGCCTCTTATAGAAACCTCCACTGATCTACTAGATCACGTGTCGGGCCTGCGGGGCGAATGTGTCCCGCCATGTCATTTTATGTGGCCAAGCAACAGCTTAAAATGATTGTAAGATAAGGCGTGCACTGACACTAAACGACATCTCACACCATTGAATGCAACTATGTTACCTGAGAAGTTATGCAATCCTGCCACTAGAGTGCAGTGTATCCCACATGAGTGTTTACCGGGGGTGATTTTTCCAACATTATCATTATCCCAAAAATGTCCATGCAGATGGAAGACACTTCCAAGAAAGACGGGAAAGTGAATACATGTTTGTGCTACAAGGAGAAAAACCAGTATGTCTTTTGTGTTATGAGGCGGTGTCACTCATCAAAAAGTACATACGTTTAAACTTATGGCATTTATTATTATTATTATTATTATTATTATTATTATTATTATTATTATCCAGAGCGACTTACAACTGAGCAATTGAGGGTTAAGGGCTTTGCTCAAGGGCCCACTAGTGGTAGCTAGGCGGTTGTGGGGTTTGAACCTGCGATCTTCTGGACACCTTACCACTAAGCCACCACCTCCCTACATACTGTCTTATAGTAACAATTGGGCAACCATAATGCTGATATGGTATAATGCAACCAAGGTGCATTCAGTGTTGCAATTCATCTCAAAAAGTGTTCAGTAGGACTGAGCTCAGGACTTTACAGCAGAATACTCGTGATCTTTAATATGCGCACATGTTTGGGTTTCCAAATTTAAATGAATGAAAAATGTAATTCTTCAACTCGCTTTAACCTTCAACAGTTCGGCGAAGAAGCGCATATGTCTGGAAAAGACACATATCCCGGTGCTATGACTCTAGAATAGAGAACTCAAAGCATCATCACAGCTAAGACTCCATATAGAGATGTTGTGCTTTTCATGCTGTTATCGGACGTACAGGGACTCATAAAAGAACGCACTACTGGCAGAAATCAAGCCAGTAAGAAACACTGTGAAGCCCTGAGAGATGTTCTAATGAAAAACCTTGGTTCCCTTGGCGATCATGTGGTTGTTACATGTGCCACTTAATAAACATTGCTACAATTTTTTTTTTATGGAAACGGTATTCCCAACATATAATCGTTCTAAATGACATGTATTTCGACATACACATGAATTCAGGAAATAAACAACTCAAGAGAAATATCTCTGCAAACGCAATGTGAATAAGTTCTGCAGCCTAAATAATGTATATCCAATAGAAAATAAACCTGCATTAACCTTCCCGTGTGGTGATGCAAAGTCACGAAAACGGCAACATTTTGTGCATAAATGTGCTTACTATAAACTGACGCTTAAACCGAGGTCAGTGATTCGGTTTCAATGTTATTTAATTACATGTAATAACATTCGGAGCGTCACATACGGAGCACAGAGGTGAAAATTATATATAAATACAAATATATACTAGTTTAGTGTTCAAGCATGTTGATATTTGTTGCATAAATTGTGCAGCCTAGAAAATACATGCTTTGTTTAATAGGAAGGAAGATTTTTCACATTAAATATTAAAGAATCTATTGCATGGAAGGTCAAATAGCAAATGCGGTGGGGTTTTTAAAAAAAAAAAAGCCTTCCACGACACAACCATATTAATCTCTTACTGAAATAATGTACAGTATTGCCGAGATTTCCTCTTGAGGGGAAACTTGAGGGGCGGGGCTAATTTCCAAGCATGCTTATAGAAGTTTCAAGTAAGCAACAAAAACATTGAATAACAATTATACTATACAGATAAAAGTATTAGGGCACCTGACTTTTCCAGCTATATGTGGTTCTTCTGCAAAATGTTACGCCAAAGTTAGAGGCGCACAATGATATCCGTATATGTCTTTGAATATTCTTCGGCAGTGTTATATTTTCCCGCCACTTGAAGTAAACGACCCGAACCTCTTCCAGCATGGCAATGCCCCTCGTCACAATGCGAGCTTCACGAAGATATGGTTTATATGGACAGGAGTAGAAGATCCTCTGACCTCAACCCTATTGTACGCCTAACCTCTCCACAAGCACATAGACATGGGTAAGAATCTGGTGGAACATCTACCCTGAAGTATCAAATGTAAAAATCTCCATGTATTATACTACAGATGGTGTTCAAACCCCAACTACCATGCAACAATGCGACCAGCAAACCAGTTCATGCCTTACAAAAGCATGGCATGTAAATCAACCCTCTTTAGGACCATCCCTGACCTAAATAAGTTATCATAATGGCTCCTGGTATGATTAATTGGAGGTTGTACTGAGCATCTACTGCTCCAGAGTTTGTCCTGTGCTCAGCAGTGCATCCTCCAAGAATATCAATGAGAGCTGGAGAAATTAGCAAGTAAGGCTCCGTGTTTAAGGCATATTATCTCCTCAGCGAAGACGTGTGGTTAAGGCTGTGAACGGAAACGGCGCCAATGCTGAGCACAAAATAACAGCGTTGTCCGGCGTGTTTTCTCCGATTTCACCATCGGCGCATCTGTCACTCGCTATCTGACATAACTGCGCATCACAAATCAGCGCGTGTCGATTGTGCATACAAATTCAACACGCAGCACAGCATGAGTCAACACCCTTACCTTTACCAACAAAAAAAAAAAAAAGAGGCAATGCTGACATTTGGAAAATTTTCAGCCTTGATGAAGAGCAGATGCTGAAATGCCACCGGAAATGCAAACATTTACTGAATTTAACTTGATAAATAATTGATCCCCCCCCCTCCACACACACACACACATCATGTTCCAAAAATCATTCATAATGCAGCAGTAAGCATTGATCAGACAAGGTCGTTTTACAAAAACAAATCATAACAAAGATTCCAGTGAGCCTTGTGTTTCAAAATACACTGCATGTCCAAAAAAAGCGAGTCACCACCTGGATTTCACAAAGCAAATAGATCAGAGGCTTTCATTGCACGCTTACTGTGTAGACGATTATGTTTCAGCAAGTTATTTAACACGAACTGGTGCAGTGAGTGGATTCCCATTCCTTAAACAGCCATGTTTTTTGGTCGTGGAAAAGATGATCATTTGTTACTTGTTATAACCAGGATATTCCTCATCCATTTTTTTCCTTCCATGATGGCTCGGGCATTTTCCCAGACTACAACGCCAGGATTCGCTGGGCTCAAATGATGAAAGAGTGTTTCGGCGATATTATTTTCACACATGGATTGATCAGCACAGAACCCGGACTTTAACCTCATTGAGAATATTTGTTCTGGAGTGGAACTTTTTGGATACAAGACAGTGGAGGAAAACGACTGCGACTCTAGACAGGAATAAATGTTGTGACACTGCATTAGCTGAAGCGGGGGTACGGTGGCTTAGTGGTTAGCACGTTCGCCTCACACCGCCAGGGTCCAGGTTCGATTCCCGTCTCGGCCATGTGTGTGTGGAGTTTGCATGTTCTCCCCGTGCCTCAGGGGGTTTTTCTCCGGGTTCTCCGGTTTCCCCCCGGTCCAAAAACATGCACGGTAGGTTGATTGGCACCTTGGAAAATTGTCACTAGTGTGTGAATGTGAGTGTGTACCCCGTGATGGGTTGGCATTCCATCCAGGGTGTATCCTGCCTTAATGCCCATAGACGCCTGAGATAGGCACAGGCTCCCCGTGACCCGAGGGAAGATCGGATAAAGCGGTAGAAGATGAATGAATGAATGCATTAGCTTATCGAAACGAATAAGCAAAGCTAAAGGCGGTCCAACAAAATAACCAAAAAAATGTGCTATTATGTTCTACTATAATCCAAAATTTAAGCTTAATGTTGAATCGAATCTGGACGGAATCAGGTCGGACACCGCTGAGGTGTGTAATGCACGGCACAGCACTAAATCCTAGGTGTAATGATCTTGATTAAGGGGGATTTACTTTATCATTCCCAATCCAGAAGACACGCCCCTGAAAAAGACACTAAAAATAGACCAGATGAAGCACACATTGTCCAGTTACAGTACAAAAGGACAGGGAACTGACCCATCAGCTTAGTGGTTTGAATAGGCTTGATATTTGGGGAAAACACTGTATCATGCCCCTGGGTGCGGCATTAGGGAGACGTAACACATACTCATTCCCCTTCATCCTTCTTCGTATGCCATCGACGAGGCCTTGTGATACGATGCATTACTCATCCGTAATAGTTTCATTATCAAGCTCTTGATAGATGTTTATTTTTAAGCCCTTTCAGCTAATATCATGGCCAGCCATCGCTGCCCTCTCACCCCGTCTGCCAGCGGAAACGAGCCCTCGCTGAAACGCACGTTATTAAGACTGCAGAACATCCTCGGTACATCGCTTTCATTAGTCCGCAAACTAAAAATATCTCGTCCGGATAGAAATCCGTGCATGTAAAACTCTTTTGCTCTTCCGATAACGTCACGCTGTCATTTTACAACAAGTTCTATTTCACCCACGTGGACCTCGATAATGCGTCGTGACCGGCGATATATCAGGTGATCGCGAGATCCTCAGATGATCGAGGAAGGTAGTTGTTTGTTGTTTGTTTTTGTTTTTTATTCAAGCCTGAAATATCTTGCTTTGGCCTCTATCGCACCAGCTAACACATATTCATCTTGACAAAGCCTTGGCTCTGCAGCAATCTCTTCTGCCCAGGGTGCTGCTTCTGAAAGAATGCTTGCCAAAATCCCATGCCTCCTGCACTTCCTACTCGGCTGCTGAGTGGGCCTGCACCTGCCCCATGTGTCCTTGCCCTGAGCCAAATCAACAGAGAGCTGCCTGTTCCGCCAGCACACTACGCCCGCCTCCTCGCCGCTCCTTCCCTCTCCTCTGGAGGATTGAGGCTTATTGAAGATTCACAGCGAAAAAAACGTCATAGCGTGCGTTTACACGTGTATGCAGACGAGTCTTTTTTTTTTGTTGTTTTTGTTTTTTCGTAAACGACACTACAAGAAACAAACGTTTGTTGACACCTGGCCATTAGATTTTTTTGAACATCCCATTCACCATTCCAATTTGTTGTTATAATAACCTCCACTCTTCTGGGCGAATGTAATAGATTACAGATTAAATATGTTCAAAATGTAATATGTAGTGTGACTTTTCAAATGGAAAGTGTATATTTGATTACGTTCATTTGTCCACTAGGGGGCATTTTAAATTAACATTATAAGAAATAATGTTTCAAACCCTCGAAAAAAAGTCTAAAGCGATGATTTTACATGAAATTGTTCGGATGTAACCCTGTTTGCAACATTTTCATAAGTAACTGTAATTTAATTACACAGGTACTGTATTTTTTAATGAACTTACTTTGTGGGAGGGAGCTGGTAGCCCAGTGGTTATGGTGTTGGACTCTGGACCAGAAGATCACGGGTTCAAACCCCACCACCATCAAGCTTCCACTAGTGGGCCCTTGAGCAAGGCCCTTAACCCTCAATTGCTCAGTTGTAAATAGCTCTGGATAAGGGCGTCTGCCAAATGCCATAAGTGTAAATGTGACAAAGGTATGTTGTGTTACCACTAAAGGATATGTTTTGCTTAATAAAAGCGTGCATTTAAATCATAATCATATACCGTAAATTCTGGACTATAAAGCGCACCTGCATATAAGCCGCATCCGCTCTATTTAAAAAAAAAACCCCAAAAAATAATAAATAAGCCGCACCTGCATACAAGCCGCATCCGCTTTTGAATTGTAAATGTACATGTATGTACCTAAATAGATCCTTTCCTAACCTGTATTTTAACACGGTGTAACGGTGGACGCTGCACAGAGACGCGGAGATCCGGAATTCATACAAAACAGGATTTATTAGAATAAAGAACTCAGGAGACGCCGCTCATACGGAGCGGCCAGACAGGCTAGGGAGCCTTGCACTCTGCGCGCCGTGGTACCGGGAATACCGGAGAGCAGGAGCGGTGGCGGACTTGGAAGTCCGTGAATCGGGAACAGACAAAGGTTAGGCATAAACATATATCGAGCGTCCGTGTCCGCGACACTAGGTATGTGCTACGAGCCCGGACGGGGATTGTAGGGTGAACCGGGCTTATATCGGGAGAGGGAAAATCAAGAACAACTTTGGCTCATTTGTGTGTGTGTGTGTGTGTGTGTGTGTGTGTGTGTGTGTGTGTGTGTGTGTGTGTGTGTGTGTGTGTGTGTGTGTGTGTGTGGGGAAAAGAGCAGGGAGGAGAGAGAGAGCACCGAGCAGCAACTTTACTGATTAAAACGGGACAGAAGCAAGAGAAAATAAGCGCTATTTACAGTATTTATCTTCATTTCTCCTGTGTGTGAAATCACGTCACCTTAACCTTGTAAAGATAGAGTTTGTCCTCCTTCTATCCGCTTCTACCCACTTATATCTGCTAAAGAGGAACTAGCGCATTCTTCTTCTTTGCATTTATTTTGTGTTAGTTTTGATTCTAATTCCGGTTAGAGCCCCTAGCGGTCGGGAAAAAATCTGCAGAATAGCCACACCTTATTATTAGCCGCATGGTTCAAAACCTAGGAAAAAAGTAGCGGCTTATAGTCCAGAATTTACGGTACATATTGTCTGAAGTCAGTAACATATGTAAATGGTTACATGATCAGATTCGTGGTTAGGGACGGTACCGTGCTTCTGGCAATCAATACTACGTAAATAAAAGAAAGTAATACTGTACATTCAAACTAAACGTCAAATATAAAAACAATTATTATGCATTTATTTTATTTTACAAGACTTTATTGAACAAACGATCAAATTCAGTGCAATGTTAAGAAGCTGGAGTTCGAGCACAGGGTCAGCCCGGTTACAGCACCCCTGAAACACAAGGGTTAAGGGCCTCGATCAAGAACCCTAAGAATGGCAGCTTGGCAAGTATAGATCGGTAACCGCTGAGCTACCGTTTCCCCGTTACTACCACTATTACTAATACATCTATATTAAATAATCGTATTATTATTATTAAAACATGTCATTTTATTACTATTATTATTATTATTATATATTAACATTACAATATATTTTTTCAATTCGTTTAATTACAATTAATTGCTAATAAAATGCGTTCATTTTAGTACCACGAGCAATATTAAAAAGATGAATTCGTTTTAATTCATTAATTAGCTCCTTATTCATTTTAGAATGAATAGCATTAACATTTCATTCGGCGCTGGAGCGTTTCCTGTAATACACCGCTATCTTCTTCCGCACAGATATTCCAATTTCAACCGGCATATTCTTCTAATACACAACTCCTACTGAACTGTAATCAACCGCTCAGGTCCCTTCTTTCCCTTCTCTATGGTGTTTGTCCGGTGGGACTCTGCGTGCCTCCGTGTACTAATTGAGCACATGCAGGACAGTCCTTTTCTTTTTTTTTCCTTATCACTCCAAACGCGTCTCTCTCTCTCTCTCTCTCTCTCTCTCTCTCTCTCTCTCTCTCTCTCTCGAGATAACGGTGGCTGCCGTCCAAAACTGCTAATTTGCATGAGCATTAGCCGAGGTGGTGAACAGGCTGTATTGTGTGAGCCGACCCAAGTTCCATTAACCTGTGGGTTCAAAGAGTGCTCGTTCTTCCTGCCTCGTCCTGTCAACTTTACCCGGATACATATTGAAATAACGACAAGGGAAAGCTGGAAGTAACAGCAACGATCTACACGAAAGAGGAAGAAGAAAACAAAGAAACAGCTTTGTTGCCGGATTAGAAATTCAGAGCTCTATATTTACTTCAAGTTTAGCGGTCAAATATAAACTCGCACTTTCTTTATGCGATAAAGTCGCTTGCCTCGGGATAATGCTTAAATACGGAGTAGATTTTCCAATAGTCGGAATTTCAGCATGTCTGAAGAAGCGCTTCAGAAAAGCACTGTATAATAACAGTAGTTTAAAACTGCAGTTATGCCATACAAGGACAAAGCTCTACGTGTGGTAGCGGCATGGTTTCGCGAGGCAGATGGGTAATCCTTCAATTCGATGAAAGAAAAAGACGGGCCTTTTGAGGCTTTTCGTCTGATCAAACCTCTACATTTCTCAGCAATAAAGCAAAGAACGAGAACATTTAAAATAATCAATAGATCCTTGCAACTGTATGTGTATATGCATATATATCCCTAAAATAAATAAATAAATAAATAAAGCCCTTGTCCCCATGGAATCCCCCCCTCAAACACACATACCATACACTTTTAGAAGCATTAAATAATTCAACAAATACATTTTTATTAATTAATTTATATTTCACTTTGTGTGCATGTACCATGGGATTCAGCAAGTACAGATTTTTGCACTTTATGGGGTTTTCTTTAGTGCTTATGGGAACCCCTAGACCCTCAATCAAGCTCTACATACAATTGCAGATATACTGATGCTCCTAATATAATTAGGAATTTGTGGAGAGAAAAACCCTGCTATATGGACAAGAGTATGGAGACTTTTCCAGCCATATGCGCTGGCAGTTCAATGGGTAAGGCATTGGTCTCTGAACAGAAAGATCTCAGGTTCAAATCCCACCACCACCAACCTCAGTTGTAAGTCACGTCTGCCAAGTGCTGTACATGTAAACGTGGTTTCTTCTCACTTGTTCACATGCACAAAGCTAGCTTCATGGAAATATGCTTTCCATGTTTTGGAGCTGAAGATCTCCTGCTATAACCTCAACCCTATTAAACACATTTCTGATGAATGTTTCATGCTGACTGCACTCTGGGTCTCCCTATTTCCCTACACCAGAACCGGATGTTACACCATTGTGGCTGAAAGAGCACAAACCTACATAAAACATCTTACCAAAAGTAACAGCAAATGAGTTAGGTACAAAAAAACAACCTGTACAGTCTGCGTTGTTTTGTACAGTTCTGTCTATAAGCTAAATGTATAGCGTACTTGCTTTGTCCACTAAGTGGTAGGTGGCACTTACTGAAATCAACATTCTAAGGCGGAGGAGTATGGACGGATTTTTTGCAGAGGAGGAGGGGGTTGTAGGAGGGGTTGGTGTTCTCTAATCGATATCAAGGCATATCAAGTTTCTCACAAATAGTTTATCATTTAAGCTGTCCATTGTAGAAATTGCACCGCCCCGGTGCAAGGGGGTTTCTTTCTCAAGATATGCATTCATTTCTGCTCCTCCTGCTCGAGCTCTATTCGACTCAACCCAGGTCTTACCTTTGCCATAGCTGGAGTGGAGTTTGATGGCCCGGCCCTGGATGACGTGCAGGTAGGTGAAGCCAATGGCAAACGTGAGAAGCACGAGGAGCAGGAGGAGCTTGAACTGCTTGCGTATTTTCTTCAGAGGGAAGCGCATCCTCCTCACAGCAGCATGTCACGCTCAGCCGAGAATTCAGGAGGGAACCGACGACCGCTTTTCACTGCTCCGGTACTGGAAGCGTTTTGAGGAAAAATGGATACAAGATCACACTTACAACGTGTATTTTTGTCAAACAGGCTGTAACACCGAAAGCAGTCATTTAACACCGCAAGAATTCATTTGACGCGCCGGCTGATAATTTCATACTCTAACTGTCTGTCTGTTAAAAACCAGGAGTGACTTCTTGTTCAGGATAGTAAACGCGGATGCAATGCTGCGGTCATTCCTTTCACACTTTAGTTCCTTTATTTGCAAACTTTTGAAGAAAGTTTATTCATTCATTCATTCATTCATCTTCTACCGCTTTATCCGATCTTCCCTCGGGTCACGGGGAGAATGTGTCTATCTCAGGCGTCTATGGGCATTAAGGCAGGATACTGCCTGGATGGAATGCCAACGCATCACAGGGCACACACACACACACATATTCACACACATTCATACACTAGGGACAATTTTCCAAGATGCCAATCAAACTACCGTGCATGTTTTTGGACCGGGTGAAACCAGAGAACCTGGAGAAAAAAAACCCAGAGGCACGGGGAGAACATGCAAACTCCACACGGTAATCGAACCCCGACCCTGGTGGTGGTGAGGCGAACGTGCTAACCACTAAACCACCGTGTCCCCTATAGAAAGTTTATTTCGTTTTGAAAAAAAAAAAACACATACGATCGATCAGGAGTTCTGAAACACTGTGCAATTTGTGATATT
Organism: Kryptopterus vitreolus; assembly: GCA_030449085.1. Lineage (NCBI taxonomy): Eukaryota > Metazoa > Chordata > Actinopteri > Siluriformes > Siluridae > Kryptopterus > Kryptopterus vitreolus. The sequence goes on along the minus strand of JACRUU010000010.1, from coordinate 7,166,335 downwards.
TTTTCGAGCGTTAACAGCATTAGCTTCTTTAACAATTTGAGCATTCGCTTCAATGAGCCTTTGGCCGTATCCAGTATGACCCTGTTACCGTTTCACTACTGTTTTTTTCCTTGGATTACTTTTACTAGACTGCTGAAGACCAGGAACGCCCCACACGTTTTAAAAGTCACCACAATTCGGCCCTAATGAAAATCACTCAAACCCTTACACTTGCCCATTTTTCCTGCTTCTAACACGTCGACTTTGAGGAAGAGGATTTTTCACACGCTGCCTCAAATATCCCACTCAATAACAGATAGAGATAATCAGTGGTCATGATAATGATAATGATTGATTGATTGATTGGTAGATCAATAAAATCCATTAAAACTATAGCATTGTACTGCAAAATGAAGTGCTACTACAATTACTACATACCCGACTTCAGCCGAACTCCAAACACTATTTAGGTTTTAAAGTGCACCATCACGACCAACCT
>JACRUU010000010.1:7145857-7160857 GCA_030449085.1 Kryptopterus vitreolus | reverse complement strand
TGTTTTGAGGATAATCTAATTCGAATGAGGCTTGCCGTAGCCAGATCTATTCCTTACAACAATCCTGACTCTGAGCTCTGCATTCAGTCCCTTCGAGCTCATGACTTGGTATTTGCTCTACTATTGATCGTCAGCTGGGACGCCGGCTATACAGAGGGGTGTGCCTTCCCAAATCATGTCCAACAATAAACCGTCCTACAATACCTACAATAGACTCCGAGCGAGGTCTAGAAATATAGAAATGGGAGGCACCTGAGCTCATTTTTGTTGCTAATACTTTTTGATCAAAACATATAAATAAATTCTGACATTGGTGGCACGCTGGCTTGGTGGTTAGAATGTTCGCCTCACACCTCCAGGGTTGGGGGTTCGATTCCCGCCTGCACCATGTGTGTGTGTGTGTGTGGAACTTCTATACATGCTCCATTATGAGTACAAAAATAAAAAAGCTAATTCTAGAATGTCAGAATTTCATTCATTCATACATTTTCTATGGGGGCACGGTGGCTTAGTGGTTTAGCACGTTCGCCTCACACCGTCAGGGTCCGGGTTCGATTCCCGTCTCGGCCATGTGTGTGGAGTTTGCATGTTCTCCCCGTGCCTCAGGGGGTTTTTCTCCGGGTTCTCCGGTTTCCTCCCCCGGTCCAAAAACATGCACGGTAGGTTGATTGGCACCTTGGAAAATTGTCCCTAGTGTGTGTGAGTGTGAGAGTGAATATGTGAGTGTGTGTGCGATGGGTTGGCATCGCATACAGGGTTTGTCCTGCCTTGATGCCCTAAGACGTCTGAGACAGGAACAGGTCCCCCGGATAAAGCGGTAGAAGTGACCCGAGCGAACTTTCCCTCGGGTCAAGGGGAGTCTGTGCCTATTTCAGGCGTCTATGGGCATTAAGGCAGGATAAGCCCTGGATGGAATGCCAACCCATCGCAGGACACACACACACATTCAAGTCAAGTCAAGTCAAGTCACACACTAGGGACAATTTTCCAAGGTGCCATTCAACCTACCGTGCATGTTTTTGGACCTGGAGGAAACCAGAGAACCCGGAGAGAAACCCCCTGAGGCACGGGGAGAACATGCAAACTCCACACACACATGGGCGAGACGGGAATCGAACCCGGACCCTGGCGGTGTGAGGCGAACGTGCTAAACACTAAACCACCGAGCCCCCATAGAAGATGTATGAATGAATGAAATTCTGACATTCTAGAATTAGCTGTTTTTTTTTTTTTGACTCATAATGAGGTATGTATAGAAGCCCGTTTCTGCCAATACAAAAAATGCTTTCAAATTTTTACTACAATTCTTTTTTTAATTATTTATATTATTTATTATTTATGCCAATTCTATTTTATTCCTAACAACAAAGAGGTTCTTTTAGCCATCACTGCTGCTCCCGCTTCAATGTTACAATGCAGCACAACAAATCACACGCTGTTCTGCTGTTCAGGTACAGAAAAAAGTGCAATTTGTGCACCCACACCGAAAATAGTTACAGATCAGTCTATCAATTATATTTCCTTTTCAGTGTGTAAAACTATCTGACTCTACAGAGAGTGTAAAGCTGCCTGCTGGGCAAAAAAAGAAATAGACATGAGCCAGAATTGCAATAAAAAAAAATCGCAAACAAGTTAACAGGTTTCCATAGATACCAAATGTAGATTCATATAGAAAAGAAAAAATACTATATGTAGTATCGGGCTGCAACATAAAATTGAAAAATAAAAATGTATTAATGCACTGTCTAAACATGGAGTTCCATGAATAACAACCAGCTGGTTGTAAAATATTGCCATTTTTATGGTAAGACAGACAGAGAGACAGACAGCTATGCAGACAGACGGACAAACAGACAGATAAGTGTCTCCCTACTGGGCACTACAAAGAGACAGACACAACACTGCAGATAACGATTTCCCCACTGTGAGAAAGAGTGGTAGGAAGGCAAGAGAACAATTAAATGGACATATAGACAGATGCACAGACAGTTCCTGCACTGAAAACGGAGACAAAGAAACAGGGAGGCAGACAGCTATGCAGACAGACAATCAAAACAGACGGATGGCAAAGTTACAAAGTTTCAACAGAGAGACAGATTGAGACAGAGATATAGACATAAATGCAGACAAATGAAGAGATAAATGGATGCAAGGATGGCAGTCTCCCTACCGAACACTACGAGACCGAGAGACAAAGAGAAAGACAAATAAACAATATATTCTACTCATCTGGGAGGAAGTTCCACTGCGTGTTCTTGCGGAGATTTGTGCTCATTAAGGAACCCATTCAGTGTGAGGAGGCGTGGGGGGGAGGGGCCTACCAATCGTTTTTTGTTCGGTCGAGGTCGTATCTTCCACTCCATCCCATAAAATTCATATCTTCATGAAGTCGGTTTAGTGCACAGGGACAGCTTTGGGATTTGGGATGTCCTATACAATGATGTGCTTCTAAACGTGTTTGGTGAAAGAGTACATAGGGCTGGAAAAGTCAGCTGTCCGAATTATTATGTCCATATATTTGTGGCGTCAGAGAAACAAGGGATTTGCTTACACACTCATTTTATTATCACAATCTCAATCACTTACATCCTGATTCATTTGATCTGGTATATTGCTATCTGGTTAAAAAGTGTCCCAAAGTAAATGAATGCCTTTTAAGAACAGACAAAAGCCCCCCCCCCCCCCCCCCCCCCCCCCAGCATAAAGCTGCTTACAAAAACTGTATTTTTGGCAAAAAAAAACAAAAACACCTTATGCCATATCAGCTCTCAGCGTGGTAGATTCTCCAGCTCCTTGTAATCACTACAGCGCACCAAGGTGCCCCTGTTTAGGCCCCTGAACAAGACCCCGAACAGCTCCTCAATAATATCCTCAATAATCCTACATTCTCCCTCCTACTGATCGGGAAACAGTGTCCCGAACATACACATGCGATGAAAACCCCAATACATTTATGAGATTTTCAAGACTAGCTCTATTTACTTTACCCATCTTTGGAGAGGTGTACAGCCGTTCAGTGGTTAAAGCTCTGGGACTATGGATCGGTAGGGCAGGCGTTCAAGACCGGGAATGGTTCCTCATGGGTGCGTGAATAAGGCCCTTAACTCTCCAGTGGTGATGCATCATGGCTGAGCCTGTGCTCTGACCCCAGAATTTCACTGTGCTGTAAATGTATACGTGACAAACAAAGGCTATTCTTTCGGGATACGTCCTGGAAGTCTTCTTTTCGAAGCATGTCAAGAACGTTCCACCATTCGTCCCGTATCTTTGAGTCTCAATGTACATTTTTGGCACGTGAGACAAATCTGGCAAATAGTGTGGGTACACAAGTGAGGTTAAGTGGATTGTTTTCCAATCGTCATCATGCGCATGTGAACGGTTTCGATATATTCGAGTGGGGGGTGGGGTAGGACCAGCTCGTTGAAGGTCTTCCTCATTCTTTGGCTCTTGAAGCCACTCAAAAAAACCTCGTCGATGCATGGGCGCATGTTAAATGTACATCGTGTTTCACGTTTGCTCTTTGTTCTTGCTGGTGGTCGGAATAGCACCAGCTTGGCTAGAAACAAACATTTACAGCATTGTGGAGACGCCCCTTATCCAGAGCGACTTACATACGAACAAGTGGCGGTTAAGGGGTTTGCTCAAGAGCCCCCACTAGTGGCAGCTTGGAGGCGGTAGGATTTGAACCTGCGATCTCCTGGTCCAGAGGCCAATGCTTTAGCCTCCGAGCTACCACCTCGTACTGCATTTGCATCCTTTTGCATGTGTGCTATCTAACAACGTGAATGAGGGTCTCTTAAATTGTGTGTGTGTGTGTCTAATTTATAACACTGGATGTCAAGCAGTATAAGGGACACCAGTGTGTGTAACGTGTGGGTGTTTGTTTGGGAATCAGAGTCTGTATACTCGCTGTAGTGACTGCAGGGAGCTGGAAATGACTGAACCTGGCCGTCCTAAAAAGCAATAAAAGACAAACATACACCCAAAAGCATCCTGCAGAGCGTTCAGTTAACGTCGCACAACAAAACAAAAAAAAAAAACAACACAAAAACAAACAAACACAAACATAAGACAGTATCAGTATTAAATATAAGAAAAATACACTGTGATTTTTACACAGTACCTGCATTAATATAATATATACACACAATACAAAGATCTAAAAGCCAACACGTACAAAACCCGAAAAGCATTCAAATATAATACGTTAAAAAGAGTCTGTGACGTTCATTTACCAAAAGTAAACACTTTTACAGGACATCAACGCTCGGGGATACAGTCCACGAAATTTCATCCTTCATAATTTTGGCGATCGGCACAAAACGTTGGCTAAATTTTCCCTTATGGCTAGTGCAGTGTTCATTAAATAATAATAAAAAATAATGTATCAAAATACATTTTCCTTTCAGAAAAAAATTATGTGTAAGGTTTTTTTTTTCCTATAATGTAAGAATATTTGCTCTTACACACTGTGTAAGAATCATTTCAAGAAATGTAGTCAAAACAAAAAACAAAACAGCAACAACAAAAAAAAAGAAATTCACAAATTGAGTGTTAAAAGTTGGTGGTAGCTTGGTGGTTAAGACTTTGAGATTGAAGGTCATGAGTTCAAATCCCAGCCACCACAAGTTGAGCAAGGCCCCTAACGCCATAGCTACTCAGATGTATGAATAAGACAGTCGCTTTGAATCGGGGTATTTTCCTAATGGTGTAAAAAAAAAAGTCAACATAAATAAAATGTTGATTTATTGGGGAAAAACATTTTTCAGCTCAGCATTCTGAATTAATCTAACATTTTTTTTTTTATTGCTGTATTTTGTTTAAAGCATCGTTTGCAGCTTAAAAGCATCAAAACATGAGTTGCAATTTATTTAAAAGATAAAACACACACAAAAAAAGAAGACTGGTAGTAACAATAATTAAGATAATAATAACTCATTTCAGATTCTTTTGGTTTTTGGACTGATGTTCAATAAATCCAGGATTTATTTCCTTTTTTTTCTTTTTTTTTGCCCAAGAGTTTTCCTTTGTTTTTCTTGAACTACATTTAAAAAAAAGAAAAAGAAAAAGCAATAAATTAAATAAAAAGCAATAAAAGCAACAAAAGAAAAGTCAAATATATTAATAAGGCTGAGGACGGAGTTCTGCGGCTCATGAACAGCGAGCCAGCTCACCTTTTATAACTCGCATCATTTTCTCTGTTTTTGTTTTTCCTTCCACAGATGAAATCAACAGATAAAATGAACAGATTTTCATATTATTTCCACTTCCCTCACCTCTTCATGACGGACTGATGAATTTAGGAGAATTTGTTTTTGCAAATAAACCGTTTGTAAACTATAACCTTGTGCGCTGAACATCTCAGGTGTCGACCCCTTTATCATCCGTTTTGAGAACATATGGCGTATGGGAACGTCACAAAGGAGAATCCAAAACGCTTTGGGAAAGTCAAAGGTCGAACAGCCGGCCTTAAAAAGTCTCTGATTTGGGGAGATTGAGAAAGTCGTGGTGAGGGAACAGCGGGTCTGAGTGAACGGTCACCAGTTTCCTGCCGGCTGTGGGTAATGAAAAATCTTCGCGTGACGTCGGTGACGCTTGTGCCGTGTCCGAGTTGGGACGTTTAATAACAGCAAAAGAGTTCAAAACCGATACGGTTTTCCTCTCCTCCCTTCTCTCCAGCGCTTGTCTATCCGGGAGGTGCTCCGATTCTTGCGGCGAGTGCTCTTTGCTCGGGCGAATTACCAATAAAGTGTCCTCGGCTGGAGATTGTGAAAAGCCCTGAGGTGCAGCAAAATGTGCTGATTCTATAGAAGTACTCGTGGCCGCATGGGACGGATGTGAAGAGACGGCGCTTTCGGCGTTTCTCCACAGCTCGTATGGCGGCGGTTGCTCTTCGAAAGCTTCCGTCGCTGCGTCCGGGCAAAAAACGGCAAAAATCTTCGTGCGCACTAGTCCCCGGTCGGGGGAGGAAACTGGAGTTACGCCGCCTACTTCGCGATCCTCATAGAACGACTTGTTTGATGGCGATGCCTGATCAAGGACGATGGACTCCTGGAGTGAGATCTGGAGGGAAGCTGGAGACCGTTTAGCGAGTTGGCTCTTGTCTGGGGTTTCCTGATCCACCGTCCGACTGGGCATTTGCATAGAGGTCAGGAGGACGGGCCGCTCCACACCGAGGGGCTTCTGTGGCAACTCATCAGGCTTCGCTGGAAATGGAATCAATACAGTCAGGGAAATACTAACAGACCGGCGGTCAACTATCTCACGGAACCTCTCTCATCCTTCACTGCACCACATTCCTTCCGATCCTTAAGCACTGCTTGATGATCTCTCCGTCTCTTGGGGTTCAAACCGCATGCTTCAAAGACTCTGTGTCGGCACGTACGTGCTGGAACGCACTGCCACGTCCCTGTCAGAACAGCACTAGCAATCTTCTAACAACATCTAAATATCTACAGATCTTCCTGAAGAGCCCAAATGAATGATCTCTGGATCTTCCAGTAGATCACCCAAAATGATCTACCTGTGGATCTCAAAATGATCTACCTGTAAATCTTACTGGGGAACCCAAAATGATCTACCTATAGATCCCAAAATGATCTACCTGTAGGTCTTACAGCAGAACCTACATTATTGATCTCTGGATCTTCCTGCAGAACCCCACATGATCTACCTGTAGCTCTTCCTGTAGAACCCCAAATTATCTACATGTAGCTCTTCCCGCAGAACCCCACATGATCTACCTGTAGCTCTTCCCGCAGAACCCCACATGATCTACCTGTAGCTCTTCCTGTAGAACCCCAAATTATCTACATGTAGCTCTTCCCGCAGAACCCCACATGATCTACCTGTAGCTCTTCCTGCAGAACCCCACATGATCTACCTGTAGCTCTTCCTGCAGAACCCCACATGATCTACCTGTAGCTCTTCCTGCAGAACCCCACATGATCTACCTGTAGATCTTCCTGCAGAACCCCACATGAGCTACCTGTAGCTCTTCCTGGAGAACTTATTGCATGTGAATATATAACATTTTTGCGATGTCACAGAACTTCAGAGTCGCTTTGAGATTCCACAAACACAAACGCTGAAATGTAAACAACCTGGAGAAGGAAGGTCCAGCTTCATTTTGCGCAGCTCCGCCATGGAGACCTGAAGCTGCTCGATGACCACGTCGTCGCTGACCTCGAACGAGTCGGCAATCGTCTCCTGCAGGAACTCTCTCAGCTCCTCCAGCGACATCTTCAACAAACGCTCTGTAACCAACGAGCTTCAATTCATGCCTGAACATCAAATCCAAATCATCTGAATCGAATGATCACACTGACAAGGCTGGACTGGAGATTAACTTACTCTTGTGCATTTTAAGGATGGTGTAGGCCATGGCTGTGAGGATCTTGTCTCCTTCGAGGATAAAGACGTCCCAGAGGCGTAAGGTCAGGGTGAACGGTGTCTGCGAGGAGGAATTCGATCTCGTTAAGGTCGCACAGGCTTTCACACATAACCCTGTACAGTTATATGGGGGGGGACTCCTCTGGCCATCAAGTACTGTAGCTAGAGGGCGCTGTTCAGTAGATAAAAAATACTGAATCCGAATCGTTTACAAAGAAAAAATGTAACCAGGGAGGGGGCAAATAATATTTCTTGAGGAAAAGGTACACATTTTAGCATCGGGAGTAAAAATAAAAACATGCAAAGTAAAATAAATAAATAAAAATAGAGACAAATAGGGGACAAATAGAAAAAAAAGCTTGTTTTACGCTTCAAATTGACTTATTGACTCTTATTGGGGCGGGGCTTAATAGCTCTTTTCTCTCATTGGCTCGTACAATAGATCCTTCCATTAATTTGATTTTTATTTATTTTCCAAAATTCTTTTTTTTTAAATTGTTGATGTTTACAAATGTAAATTTTTTTTTTTTAAATCCGGAAAAAAAAACAAGTATATTTTGTTGCATTTCTTCCCCTAACCGTACCGAAATTGTCCCGGACCGCAACCGTTACACCACTGTTATATCCTTAATCACATGTGGCTTGGATCATTTGCATACTGGCGCTTTTTTTTTTTCCCGGAGGAGACCAGACAACCCAGATGAAACCCATCCGGACACAGAGTGGGGGAAAAAACCCTGCAAATTTCCATTATAGATGGTTGAACTTTTCAATAAATAAGATGTCCACATGTACAGAGACGTCAGCTGTTCAGGATTCTTCTTCATCTGATGGACATAAAAAGCAGACACTTGCTACAGCACATGTTCATGATGTAACACATGTCCAGTGTCTGCTGGAATGTCCCATGTGTCTATGTGTGTGTGTGTGTGTGTGTGTGTGTGTGTGTGTTTGCAAGTGGAGGCTTCACACTCACCCGGTCAATAAAACACTGCAGGAACCATTTAGTACTGTAAATACCGCTGGACATCTGCTCCTTATCCTGGTGAGTGAGAAAGAAAGCAGAACGCATTCTTATAACGCTTTGCACAATGTCACTGTGGGCGAAAACGGGATCATGTCTACTACCAAATGCTTCTTCAGCTTGGGGAGAATTTTGGCCAGAATCTGCTCGTGGTGGTTCTGGAATCTCTGCAGTTTGGGAAATCCGGGAATGAAGAAGCCTATTGGAGATGGAAGGAGGGGGGGGGGGGGCGGGGGGTAGGGGCGGGGAAACAGTGATTCAAATGCAACGGTCAATACTAAATTGATTCTGTTAAATCAGCATTTTAGACCACGGGAGCGTCCTGCACAAACAGTAAATCCTGCTCTGAAATCGATGCGAATAAAATAAATAAATAAATAAATCAATAAATAAAACAAACATCGGTGCTCACCGTGCATGCTGTGTTTCTGATTGGTGAGTAGCTGGGACATGGCCCAGAATGCATCTTCCTCATTCATGTACATCAGCAGAATGGCAGCTATCTGACTCATCCCCTGGCAGTAGCTCACCTCCTGTACACACACACACACACACACACACACACACACACACGAGAACAAACTCAATATTCTGTAATCTATTGCTTAAGCTTGGCTGCACTCTTCCTCCATCCAACTCTCTGAATTTATTACACGTAATTACACACACACACACACACACACACACACACACATTTTTGCACACAATCATTCCAATAGTGCAATTACTCTGGCCCTGCGCACTCACCGTGTTGTACACGGAGTACGCGCTGAGCACGTGGAACAGCGACTTCTGCCTGCGTAGAAACCGAAAGCAACAATCAAGATCAGTTCATTCAGCAGAATCGGAGCCAACGCCGTCTCCGTGAACGACGCACAAATCCCCTAATACACTTTAAAAAAACAAAACAACTCTGCTGTGCTCAGAGAAAAAGAAAATCCATGACAGATTCAATTACATAGCTACGCATTTAAAACGTGCCCTGCGCTCCGGAAAGCGCTAATTCGTGAGGTGGAGCGTTTTCCGCTGGGCCGGAGCGTTTTCTACAGAGGCCTCTAGAAGCCTGAGATCTATTAAGCGTCGACGTGTTCCTCGGATATTTGGGAATGGTTTTTTTTGAAACACACACGCGCACACACACACACACACAGTAAAAAAACAACAACAACAATGTTGTGACTCTAACAATTGTGTTTCTAGGCGAGGTCGAACTCGGACTCGAGGGGAATCCCGGAATTGCGTAAGAGCTGCCTGGGAGCGAATATTTTTGTGCTTAAAAGAAATCGCAAACGCGCTCGTCCGAACAAATCGCGACTACGAACGGGACCCTACACAGACAAAAACGTCCACCGTGTGTTCAAAAGTATTGGGACACACAATTCATTCATTCATCTTCTACCGCTATATACGATCTTTCCTCGGGTCACGGGGAGCCTGTGCCTATCTCAGGCGTCTATGGGCATTAAGGCAGGATACACCCTGGATGGAATGCCAACCCATCACAGGACACACACACTCACAATCACACTCATTCACACACTAGGGACAATTTTCCAAGGTGCCAATCAACCTACCGTGCATGTTTTTGGACAGGGAGGAAACCGGAAAACCCGGAGAAAAAACCCCTGAGGCACGGGGAGAACATGCAAACGCCACACACACATGGCCGAGACGGGAATCGAACCCGGACGCTGGCGGTGTGAGGCGAATGTGCTAACCACTAAGCCACCGCGCCCCCGGACACCCAATTATTCTTTTTACACAAAGTTCCAATCACACAATTGCCCCGGAGCCCCCACCACCATGTTACGGAGTGACATGATCTCCACCTTAACCCTATTCAAAACTTTTGAGATGAAACGATCGCTGACGGTAAATTATGGGATGTTTTCCTGCCACTCATTTGTAGAATATTAAAAGCATGGACTCACTTTACTCCAAATCGGTCCATGAACATGATATGGCTCCGGAAGGTCCTGTTCACGTCGAGATCGATCTGCTTAATTTCCGTCGAGTAGATCTTGGCTTGTTCGATCATTCGCTGTGGGCGGAGGAAAAAACAGAATGCGTTGCAAAACAAAATCACAGCTTTTTGGTAGATGCAGGTATAAATACAGAAATGATGCTTTATTAGTAGTGCAATTTAATTCGACTTGATAACAAGCACTTTCCGGTCTTTCAGCATCAGACACCCTCATTCAGGCGACCCAGCCGGGGTTGATCAGACCCCAGCCTGTGTCTCTGCAGAGATTACCCATGGTTCTGCCCTCTTAATCCAAAGCCACCTGTTACTCCAAAGCCGCCGACTTTCCTCTAAAAGCTTTGAGGAGTGGACTTGGTGTTCTTGGATGGCTTACACATTGCTGTCTTTGATGGCTATGGTCTCATTGTATGGTCTCAGCAAGTCCCTAAAACACCTGGTGGTGGCGCTGGTGTTCGCGCCCGTCTCCAAGACAATTTTAACTGTATAAATTTGGCGCTGTTCGTTTGTTGCAAAATAAAAGAAATCTTGTGAGGAACCTTCTTCATCTTGGTGAATGTCCATTCATTATAGTTTTATATCATTTGGAGGTTTTACTGATGGTCACTTGAATTGTTAATACAGCCGTCTGGTATTGTCGAAATTCCAGTCCCAATCAATCTTGAGTTCAGTCCTTGATAGTAACTTCACGGATCTTTAGACCGCTCATGTGGAGCCATCCTCAGCAGCAATGAGGGGTCTTAAATTGAAGAGAACGCCACCCAGGAGCAGGGTGTCATGATGAGAAGAAAGGGACAGGAACAGTGGTACCAAATTACCAGTGATCAGTTACCAGCATGTTACCACTTCATTCACAGCAGGCTTCATGGCTTTATTATGTCTCTGGAATATGTTTCTTTTATCTCTTGCGATGTCTGTTCCACCATCTGTGTGGTTTAAGGTCATAAACAAATCCTCTATTTCTCCCTAAAAACATCACTCTAAACAAACAGATGCAGTTTGGGATGTATAAACAGCTTTGTTTACTTTGCTTCACCTGAATGTCTGAAAGGATGACCGCATGCCTATCACATTCTGAGTCAGGATTAGACATTGGCCGCCCTCGACTTGTGTCTTCTATAGTGCATCCGCGTCTCTAAATTGTATACATGTAATTGCGTACCTCGTATTTGCCTTCGTTCTCCTTCTTCACTTTCTCCACATCCAGTAGTAAGCTCCAGGCTTGACCTCGCAGCTGCAGTGGAATCCCCTTGTATACCCTCTTCATCATCTACAAACAGATCAGGGAATAGTCATGAAGGCCCTCTCTTTTACCAACATGGAGGCTCCTCTTGTTTAAACCAGGTAGCATTACTCGATGAGCAAAGTGGTAAGATTTTTACCCGCTCGCTGTTTTTGTACTTCTCCCATTTCCGGACCATCTTCAACCATTTCTGTACGCGTTCAATCTCCAGCTGCTTTTGCTGCAAAGACAGATCGATAGATAGATTGATAGATCGGTAGACAGACAGGCAGGCAGACATTGTAAGAAAGTGGGAGGAAACAAGAACACAAGAAGATTCGAGATAGATAGATAGATAGATAGATAGATAGATAGATAGATAGATAGATAGATAGATAGATAGATAGATAGATAGATAGATAGATAGATAGATAGATAGATAGATAGATATAGACAGACAGATGGATCGAAAGACAGACATACAAACGGATAGATAGATAGATAGATAGATAGATAGATAGATAGATAGATAGATAGACATAGACAAAGACAGACAGACAGACAGACATAGAGACAGATGGATCAACAGACAGATGTACAAACAGACAGACAGACAGATAGATAGACAGAAATAGAAAGACAGACAGATATAGATAGACAGATGGATCAACAGGCAGATGTACAAACGGATAAATATATATATATATATATATATATATATATATATACACAGACGTGGACAAAATTGTTGGTACCCTTTGGTCAATGAAAGAAAAAGTCACAATGGTCACAGAAATAACTTTAATCTGACAAAAGTAATAATAAATAAAAATTCTATAAATGTTAACCAATGAAAGTCAGACATTGTTTTTCAACCATGCTTCAACAGAATTATGTAAAAAAATAAACTCATGAAACAGGCATGGACAAAAATGATGGTACCCCTAGAAAACACAGAAAATAATGTGACCAAAGGGACATGTTAATTGAAGGTGTGTCCACTAATTAGCATCACAGGTGTCTACAACCTTGTAATCAGCCATTGGGCCTATATATATGGCTCCAGGTAATCACTGTGTTGTTTGGTGATATGGTGTGTACCACACTCGACATGGACCAGAGGAAGCAAAGGAAAGAGCTGTCTCAAGAGATCAGAAAGAAAATTATAGACAAGCATGTTAAAGGTAAAGGCTATAAGACCATCTCCAAGCAACTAGATGTTCCTGTGAGTACAGTTGCACATATTATTCAGAAGTTTAAGATCCATGGGACTGTAGCCAACCTCCCTGGACGTGGCCGCAGGAGGAAAATTGATGACAAATCTAAGAGACGGATAATCCGAATGGTAACAAAAGAGCCTAGAAAGACTTCTAAAGAGATTCAAGGTGAACTTCATGCTCAAGGAACATCAGTGTCAGATCGCACCATCCGTCGTTGTTTGAGCCAAAGTGGACTACATGGGAGACGACCAAGGAGGACACCATTGTTGAAAACGAATCATAAAAAAGCAAGACTGGAATATGCCAAACTACATGTTGACAAGCCACAAAGCTTCTGGGAGAATGTCCTGTGGACAGATGAGACAAAAATCGAAGTTTTTGCCAAGGCACATCAGCTGTATGTTCACAGACGAAAAAATGAAGCATATCAAGAAAAGAACACTGTCCCTACTGTGAAACATGGAGGAGGCTCTGTTATGTTCTGGGGCTGCTTTGCTGCGTCTGGCACAGGGTGTCTTGAATCTGTGCAGGGTACAATGAAATCTCAAGACTATCAAGGAATTCTAGAGAGAAATGTACTAGCCAGTGTCAGAAAGCTTGGTCTCAGTCGCAGGTCATGGGTCTTGCAACAGGACAATGACCCAAAACACACAGCTAAAAACACCCAAGAATGGCTAAGAGGAAAAAATTGGACTATTCTAAAGTGGCCGTCTATGAGCCCTGACCTCAATCCTATTGAGCATCTTTGGAAGGAGCTGAAACATGCAGTCTGGAAAAGGCACCCTTCAAACCGGACACAACTGGAGCAGTTTGCTCATGAGGAGTGGGCCAAAATACCTGCTGAGAGGTGCAGATGTCTCATTGACAGTTACAGGAAGCGTTTGATTGCAGTGATTGCCTCAAAAGGTTGCGCAACAAAATATTAAGTTAGGGGTACCATCATTTTTGTCCATGCCTGTTTCATGAGTTTATTTTTTTACATAATTCTGTTGAAGCATGGTTGAAAAACAATGTCTGACTTTCATTGGTTAACATTTATAGAATTTTTATTTATTATTACTTTTGTCAGATTAAAGTTATTTCTGTGACCATTGTGACTTTTTCTTTCATTGACCAAAGGGTACCAACAATTTTGTCCACGTCTGTATATATATATATATAGATATAGATAGATAGATAGATAGATAGATAGATAGATAGATAGATAGATAAAGACAGACAGATATGGATAGACAATAAGAAATGAATCAACAAGAGAAACAGAGCTTAAAGAAGACACAGAATCCCATTTTATCATTAAAGCATACCATTGATATTTGAAATGTATGCCACATTTAATGTGCTATTTATCAAATATTGATTTACAGTTACCCTCCGCTTATTCAAGGTTCTCAACTTCGGTTATTTTATATATATATATATATATATATATATATATATATATATATATATATATATATATATATATAAAAATAAGATTTTTTTTCCTCAGCTAATACCTAGCTAATAATTATTTGTGGAAATCCCCGCATATTCTCTGATCATCTTTTTTGTGGCAATATACAATATACTATTTAAATAATTGAAAACAATATAATTTATTAATTTTGCAACCTGCTTTATATGTATTTTTAATGTATCATATGTTTGTCTATGCATCAAAATATGAATTTTATCGGTCTCAGGTCAACACAGAAAGTTATTTATACTTTTTTTTGTGAATTATACACATTTCAAACATTTCAAACATTAAGCTCGTAGATTAACAACAACAATTACAGAACAGAAACATCAGCTCCCAGCATGTAAGGTATGCATCACATGGTAGCATAATTCCAGACCAAGCAGCTGTTTCTGTCATCAAACTCTCACACAAACACACACACACACACACACACACAAAATCTAAATATCATTAAAATACTGTGCTAATGGTTGACCCCTACTGGCCTCAGCTGCATGTGTGGGATTGTGATGATTCCGAGCTGTTGTTCGGATCATAATAACAATTATTTTCGTTAGTTTTCCTCGTACCTTCTCTTCAATAAGCGTTGGAGTGGGGAGTTCTTCCTCGCTGAAGGAAAAAAAAGGAAAAGTTTTGTGGTTAAGAAATTGTACTCTGAACCAGAAGGTCGCAGGTTTAAAACCACCAAGCTGCCAC
>JACRUU010000010.1:7123357-7143357 GCA_030449085.1 Kryptopterus vitreolus | reverse complement strand
AACCTTCCCTGCTCCGAAACAACCCCAAACCATTAAGCTTCACCTCCATGTTTGATTGAATGCGATGCAATGGGATAATATCGGTCTTCTCTTGATGTCCACAGAAAAAAAGGAGCATGCATGTGTCTTAAAAACCATAAATGACTCCAAAGCAAAGGTTCTACGCTCACGCAGGCCTTACTGTACAAAGCAACTGCAGGTCATGAGTTAGCTTTACACAGCCCACACACACACACACACACACACACACACACAGTTTTTACATCAACTTTAGCGTCGGTCACAGGTACTCTCCATGAATAATATTTATTGCTCAAGCGAGAAAAAATCACTGAGCTCCTCCTCCTGCAATATACATTCAAATAAAAAATAAAAGGTAGATATATAAAGCAATATGAATGCACTCATATGCATATGAGTATAGAATGATAGCAAGCCACCAGTTCCTTACCTTATCATATTTACAGATGATCTGTGCACGTTCCTCTGCTATCAGCACCTCGATATCCTTCTTCATGTCAATATCTGCAAAACACATAACACACAAGTCACTGAGAAAGGCGAGTCTGTGTCTATCTCAGGCGTCCAATGCCACCAGCTGCCCGTACTTAATTTATTAGCTATGTAACTAAGATAACTTAAATAGTATGTGAACGAGATGATACAGAAACATATATAATACTGTCATATCGGACCAGTATCACCAAGCTGCCACTCTTGGGGCCCTTGAGCATGGCCCTTAACCCTCTGTGATTAAATATCATGGCTGACTCCAGCTGCCTAACATTACATAAATGTGTGAAGTAGGAAAGTAAAAAGATATAGCATGGAACTTCTTTCCGTCCTTTCTTTCCTTGTTTCATTCATTCATTCATTCTCTATGTCTTCTTTCCTTCTCTCTCGCTTCTTTCATCCCTTTGGCCGGAGGAATCGGACACGTATCTCCACAAGCACATTGGGACTAAATGGATGAAAGAAGCACTTTGTCAGGCGTCCACAATTTTTTCTCCATGCAGAGTATCACGTATTATGCATAATGAATTGTAGTGAGTACTCTTCTCATATTCAGAATTTTGGGATTTGCTTGGCACAATAAAACCCTAAAAATTGTACACGTGTGAAATAAAAGCAATTCTTCACAAATCGATGTGAAAGCGTATTGCATCATGCTTACATAATGCCCAGACTTACACTCGTTCATTCTTCACTGTGTTCACTGTGAGCCTAGAGTTTCTCCAGGCAACACTAGGTGTGAATCAATAATACAGCACACACACACACACACACACACACACCCAACTGGGAATTTGACAAAGCTTGTGCTCGTGGCATGCGTATTGTAAGAAAGTGGGAGGAAACAAGAAGACAAGAAGAGACAGATAGGATAGATAGATAGATAGATAGATAGATAGATAGATAGATAGATAGATAGATAGATAGATAGATAGATAGACAGACAGATAGACAGACAGATAGATAGAATCAAAATGTTAGTGTGGTGAGAACCTGGAAAACGATACCAGCCCATTATGACAGTGAGGAGAAGTAAATAAATAAATAAATAAATAGCATAAAATTACCATATGCCAAGAACGTACACGCATATCCGAGGAGTCCCAGAGAGTTAATCCGAGTGTGTTATGGTGGACATGAACTGACAAAAACCTGTTACGTTATGAGGTTTGTTTTGGAGCCTGCCTCTTTTCAGCCTGAGAAATATTAGCCTCATGGGAGCTTTAGGCCCTGGAGCTAACAAGAGCTCGTGCCAAAGCTTCAGCTGCGAGTGTGCTGAGTCTGTCCGTTTTCCTTTTGGGCCACAGACATCAGCAGTATACACATACACACACACACACACACACACACACACACACAGAAATAGAATCCAGCACCCACGTTGGATATGACGTTGGACACCCACGTTGAACACACTGCTACGCAAAACTGAGTCCGGTCTGACTTCTGTACACACCAAACATCACTGGGGTCTTCAGGTTACATATTACATAATAGATAAATTTAAACTGACACCACGTGAGAATGGAAACCTGACACAATGTTTGAGGTAAATAGTCAGTGATAAATCATGGTATTAATGTGAAAAGGACATTCCAAGTTCATTATATAACACACAATGTTTTATTCTGCTTATACAACGGTCGATGATTGACCATTCTAATGAATGAATGAATAAAAGTTCCTCCCGTCGTATATATATATATATATATATATATATATATATATATATATATATATATATATATATAGATAGATAGATAGATAGATAGATAGATAGATAGATAGATAGATAGATAGATAGATAGAGATAGATAGATATGTACAGTATTGAGCATAAGTTTTAAGCAGGTGTGGAAAATATTATGTAAACAAAGAATGCGCAAACAGTGCATGTTTTTGGACCGGGGAGGGGAAACCGGAGAACCGGAGGAGAACCCGGAGGAAAAAAACCCCTGAGGCACGGGGGGGAGAACATGCAAACTCCACACACACATGGACCGAGACGGGAATCGAACCCAGATCCTGGCGGTTTGAGGCGAACGTGCTAACTACTACGCCACTATATATATATATATATATATATATATATATATATATATATATATATATATATTATATATATATATATATATATATATATCCTATAAATAACACATGACACACACAGTTGCTGGACATTTGTCGTTTGTTGTAGCCCAGTCCCTGTTCTCATGAGGGAGGGGCTTTAACCCCACAAACAACTGTAACCTGCTGTTGTACTCCTTAACCAACTGTGAATTCCCCATATCTTTCATTCCAACAGCTTCTCTTCGTCTTACTCCCCATACAATACAATGTCGCCATGTGTGGAAAAAACAATCCTCATAGACCAACAATTTGGTTTGAAATCAAATTGAGACTATAAATTAGCATGTCTAAATCAACACCGACAAATACACATAATAGAAAACATGGATCTACACCTGAAGAAAGAGGTGGTTCTATATATTGTATTGAACGTAAGAGACAAATACTTCATTCATTCATTCATTCATTCATCTTCTACCGCTTTATCCGATCTTCCCTCGGGTCACGGGGAGTCTGTGCCTATCTCAGCTGTCTATGGGCATTAAGGCAGGATACACTCTGTATGGAATGCCAACCCATCACGGGGTACACACTCACATTCACACACACATTCATACACTAGGGACAATTTTCCAAGGTGCCAATCAACCTACCGTGCATGTTTTTTGAATAGGAGGAAACCAGAGAACCTGGAGAAAAAAAACCCTGAGGCACGGGGAGAACACGCAAACTCCACACACACATGGCTGAGACGGGAATCGAACCCGGACCACTAAGCCACTGTGCCCCTGAGACAAATACTTATATAAACAAAATATTTCTGTCAAAAAACAAACAAATAAGAACACTTCCCAATTTTAAAGCTATTCTACAATCAAAGTGGCAAACGTCCCAATTTCAATGACCGTTATTAACCCCAAAATATGTTGTCAGGGTTCAAATATTGATGCGATGTACACTGTAAATCTACCCATGCGAGTCAAAAACCTCTCTGACCGAAGCAGAACCTACATTTTCCTTTCAGTCACACACTTCACTCCACAAGTGCATATTTGTTCTTTCAACATGGAGCAGATGGAGAGGATAAAAAGGCCAAGGGTTCACAAGAAACAGTCTGGTGCCTTTTCAGTGCTGTAAATGACACCATGTGCGGAGCCCTCGCCTTTGTATCCTTCCATCGTCACTGGATCTGGTCCCATAGACACACTGAACTACGTCCCTGTTTCCACAGGAGTGTGTGATGAGTTCACGCTTGAATGGACTCATTCATAAAGTCCTTCATTAACCCTTTTACTATGAACACGTCTGCAGGTTTCTCAAGAGATTGAGGATGACGATTTAAAGGGATTATATACTGAAGGAGTCGGACACCGGCATGTGGCGTTTCTCATAAAATATTACCACTTTAATCTCATATTGACTTTTTTTTAATGTAGGGCTTAAACAGCGTTGTAATTTTGTACCCACAAAAGCTCAACGGATCGTTCTGAGCAGCCTCGTTCGTTCGCTGCTTCACTTATTATTTTCGGAATAAAGCTAATAATCACTCTCAGAAATCCTTGCTTATCTGAACAAACCACAAATATATTTAGTTTTTTTCCCCATGCCATATATATATATATATATTATATATATATATATATATATATATATATATATATATATATATAGATATATATATATATATATATATATATATATATATATATATGCCTGAGATAGGCACAGACTCCCCGTGACCCGAGGGAAGATCGGATATGCTTTTTATAGCGGTAGAAGATGAATGAATGAATGAATATATATATATATATTTTTTTTTTTTTGTTTGTTTGTTTGTTTGTTTTGTTTTGTTTTATTGTTTTTTTTTTTCATTCATTCATCTTCTACCACTTTATCCGATCTTCCCTCGGGTCACGGGGAGTCTGTGTCTATCTCAGGCATCTATGGGCATTAAGGCAGGATACACCCTGGATGGAAGGCCTACCCATCACAGTACACACACACACAAACACACAATTACAATATAACAATATAATTTACTAATTTCATAAAATAAATCTAAACGTAAATGGCACACAACTACATTTAACCACGTTGTCGCGCTCTGAGTGTTTTCCGTTTTTATCGTACCGCCCAAACATCCTGCGCCTTTCTAAGGCTTCAGGCAACGAACCTAAATAGTAAAAAAGCCTTAAAGACACTCCAGGGGAAGTCTGACATACTGGATAAGCTCCGGGAAGTTTTGCAGCAGGAGCGCAGCATTATGACATAAATGGAAGCATTCCAGGCTTTTATAGGCCACGTCTAGTATTCACAGATATACAGTCAAGACTGAAATTATTCATACTCCAGGCAAATTCTGACTTACTTTGAATCAATTTGTTATTAATTTTTTTTCTCCGGAAAAATGGCACAGGCTTCTCCCGAACGATAACAATACGATTGAAAATGATTACTCATCTTTTAATTACATTCCAACAAAAAGAGGCGTGTCCAAAATGATACATACCCTTCTCAATAATCAAAAAAAAAAAGTGTTTTTATGGCTACTACACCAATAAAATGCTTCCTATAATTGCTGACCAGCTTTTTGCAAGACTCCACTGGTATTTCTGCCCATTCATCTTTAGCGATGAGCTCCAACTCTTTCAGGTTGGAGTATCTCCTTGCCATCACTCTGATCTTTAGCTCTGGACTGTGGCTGGGCCACTGCAAAACGTTAATGTCTGTTAACCATTTCTGCCCCACTTTTGCTGTGCGTTTTGGGGCGTTGTCATGCTGAAATGTCCACTGGTGCCCAAGGCCAAGTTTAGCTCTGCAGACTGCCTGATGGTGTTTTGATGCATTGCTAGTTTTTCATAGTGATTACATTACTGTTATTAGTTTCCCTGTGACTGTTTGCAAAGGGATTGAATAATTTTGGGCATGGTACTTTTTGTTCTTTTGGGAAAAACCTGTGCCATTTCTGGTTTAAAAAACAAAAACAAAAACAAAAACAAAAAAGTTGCTGCTTGAATAAAAGTAACTTTAAGTCAGAAATTGCCAGGGATATGAATAATTTCAGGCTTAACTGTATATATATATATATATATATATATATATATATATATATATATATATATATATATATATATATATACAGTGTGTTTGCACTAAAGAAAAGCTTCTAATACAGATGATAAAAGACATAAATCTGGCAGCACAGGGCAGAAATACACATCTGTCGGAACTATTTTACAAGCACGGCTGGATTAGACCTCAAAAGGATGTCATTCCGAACCAGTCGGATAACGTTATACGGGCAAACATCAATCTCTACTCGAACGTCTGGAGATGGTATAATTTCAGGACGCTGGAACGGGGTTCGTGTGGCAGCATGCTGCCTGGGTACATTTCTGTGGTTATTGGATTCACTCGAAGAAACGACTGATTTACATGTGAAATTGTTCTCCTTTCTCCAAGTTCTGTGAAGTTTAAACGTTTCTGACTTGAGGTTGTAACCACTGAAGGGAAAAAATAAAAATAAAAACACACAAGCTACCGTTTCTAAAACTAAGAGAAGAAGTATTCAGACTTGAACAGGAGGTCGTTTTACTGATTTTTGATCTAGCATTACTTCTAAGAATGCTCGTTGCCCTGCAACCACAAGAGCTAGCCGTCAACTGGGCATCCTCCAGGCTCGCAGATTTTGGAGGGGAATGAAATGATCAATTTATAAGTAATAATATAATAATTGCCTTTATTTGTCACATGTACATTACAGCACAGTTAAATTCTTTTCTTCGCATATCCCAGCTTGAAGTTGGTAGCTGGGGTCAGAGCGCAGGGTCAGCCATGATACGGACCCAAGGGCGGCAGCTTGGCCATACCGGGGCTCGAACCCGGATCTTCCAATCAGCAGCCCAGCGCCTTAGACCACTGAGCTACCCCCTCCCTATCTGTAAAAGCATTTAGTCCAATATTCATCTACATAAAATTCTCTAGTTCGTATTCGGTTCAGTTGCAGCGACATGACATCTGAATGTGCATTTCAGACTCGGTTAGGAACACAGCCTTCTTGGCCGCTACACTCCTGGGAAGAAAAAAAAAATCTTACAAGCGGCCAATGGAGTTGTGGTTGTATCCCTGTAGTAATACGTCTTGCATTCATAACCACAATCCTTTTCTCAGAGTACAAAAACGAAACAGGACTGAAGTCTGGAAATTTGCAGCTACTCGTATGTTGTGCTGTATCCTGGAACAGCTCAGGCGAGCCATGTTGGTATAGGGGTTTAAACTGTTCGCTGGGAGTCACAAACTCCTTTCGGTGCGCGGCCGAGAGGTTTCCGGCACGGCGGCTAGTTCTCTTACGTCAGTTTTTTAAAGTCGCTTTTGCTTCTATCCTCGCCTCATCTCCAACCTATGGGCCGATTATCTTAAGGTGTTCACCTGTACCGTGTTCAGCTGAATGACAGTTTCCTCTAATAAACCATGTCCAGGTGTCTAAGAACTTTTTAAAGCATGATGTATCACCGCGTGTATGGTTTTCCGATTGGCTTCGGTGCATCGGCATAAAACCGTGATGCATCGATTTACAAAGGTGTGCATCGGATTGACGTCTGTATCATGATGCATGGTTTTTAACGCGAAAAAAGCGACCACTAATTTGTTGCCAATCGGTTTCTCGAGTGCGGTCACTCCGCACCTCTAACACTACATGTATATGATGTATCACAACACTATGGAGGCCGAGGAGTGTACAGAGTGTCTCATAGAATATAAATCAATGGTTCTCAAATAGAAGGAACATCGCGGGAATCTGCTTTTTTGCCGTACTAGAATACAGTATAATTGCACCTCCACTACAGTGGGTGGCAGTGGCGCTCTTTCGTTGTTGGAGTAGGGTGAAAAAGTATGGCGAAATGCATGTAGCGCTCGGATCGGGAGACGTAAAAAAAGCCCGGTGTGTTTGTTGCGTTTTAAATTGCTGGCACATTGTATGGCGTTGTGAAAGGGTCATGCGTCAGAAGTTAAACGGAAAAAAACGAGTTAAAGCGTTTACTCGGCATCGTTCGGGCTAAACCGTAACACCTCGCTTCGGTAGCGGCTTCATATGTATCTTTACTGTATCGTATCGCTATGACCCTAATTTTTGGAGACAGACATTTGGATAATACCCATGCTATTTTTTTAGAAGCATTCCTCGAGGATAACGTGTAGATGTTGCTGCAGGTCGGGTTTGTCTTGCACTTTTATATCTTTAATTAAAAAATTGAAAAACATCTGTTGTATGATTTTGCCATACAATTCCTAAGAGGCCATCTGTGTCCCATATTGAGCCTACACACACACACACACACACACACACATATACACACACATACACATGCACCAAAACATCCAGCTTCCCCCTACCCCCAGGAAAAAAGGTCAGGTCTGTGACATGAATCAGCAGCACGTTGCACTGGAAGCCATTATCAAGGCCGGTGCGGATGTTTGTTTTTTTTAAAGAACGGAGTAAGAAGTGCTTGACTGATGGCAGATGACCGACGTTCCGATACAAAGGGCACAGAGAAGTCTGAACTGAAAACTAGAGGACACTGTGCTGTTGTCTTTGAACCTCAGACGCCCTGCAGTCGGCCATGCTGTAAGGGAAGAGAAAAAAAAGGAGAGGGGGGGAAAAAAAAAAAAGAAAAAAAAAAACACACTGTGGTTACATGTGGAAACTATCTGCTTTTCAGAATACAGGTCCCTGGGTTCATCTGTCTTTAAGGCAGCAACAGCAATGGGAAAGTGGAAAATGAAAAGCTATGGTTTTGCATCTCTGCTGCTGCTTCTACTGCATATTGCATAGAAATAGAGACACAGAAAATGAAAAAGTGCAGAGTCAGGCTTTATAATTGACGTGACGAATGCATGCCTATGTCAACATAGGAGCACCTTTGGTACTGTTCAAAAATGATATAGGACCCCATTGGAACGCCGTGTACGATGAAAATAAAATATACAGTACTAAAGCGAAAAGGCGAACGCTATTACCTCGTCGTTATCTGTGAGTATGTTTCCCCTAAAAGAAACTAACATGCACAGTTCTTGAGTGTTGATTCATCCCAATATGTGTAATGTTTAATGTACAGACACTACTCATATTATTCACGCAACGTATTCCGGAATAAACGTTACTGATAAAGGACATCATTTCACGTGACGCAGACACGGTTCTTGGAGGGAGGCGGTAGCGCAGTGGTTAAGGCATTGGCCTCTGGACCGGAGGGTCAGAGGATCAAATCCCATCACCAATTATAGGCCCTTGATTATGGCCCTTACCCCTCAATGGCTCATTTGAAAGTCGTCTGCTAAATGGACACTCTCCTGTATAAGATCGGGGCGAATGGGACAGGTATAGGAAGTGCCATGTGAAATAATTCCTACAGCATAGCTAGAGACTGTCGATCTGTACTCCTGGATGCACTTATATTGCCCTATAGCACTTCTATACGAGCGGAAATAATACTCAACTTTGGACACTTTTTCCTTTGTCGAAAGACACATTCCCAATAAAAACTGCACAGCAAACTGGGAACCCCGTCGGCAAACTCATATGGGAATTCGGGATGCGCGAGTTTCAGATCATAGAGTACAATTCCATTTTGATATTGTCACAAAGCATATATTACATTATTTACATGCATAAATATAAGATTAGGGCTGTCGAAGCGTCGACATAAATTCATTTTAACGGCACTACGTTTATTAACTCGCGATGAATGCGGCTCGCATTTGTTTTATTACAAATAGACACATAAATATAAAAGAGCCGCAACAACGCAACAAAATTTTATTCAAGATGTCCTTTCTTTACGCAGAAGTATATATTTTAAAAAAAATTTACTTTTTAAAATCACGACAACTTTGCTTTTTTTTACTGATGCCCCAAATCTCAAATAAAGAAATGATACTGCAATTTAAACCATCCGTCTGGAAACGCAGTAAAAGTCTTGTTTGGTGTCCTGATGTTTTGTGTAATTTAAAACGCTCTAACTAATGTAAAACATTAATTACAACATTAAAACTAAGCATTTGTTTAGTTTTCACGCTCCATGTTCAGTTCGGTTTTACTAATAATAAACACACAATTTTGTCCATGCTCATTAGAGTATTAAAAATACTTGAGAAGTAATAATTTAAGAACAGATAAATATGTGATTAATTATGAAATAACTCATGAAAATCATTCGATTAAATAAATTACAATTTCAAATAATTTGAGACTAATAAAATATGTCTATAAGGTTCTCTGTATACATTATAGGGTAATTGAATGAATGCTGAAATCTATATTCCCAGAGATTATCCCAGTGAATGTGGGGTAGTTATATTTAACAAAAGTATTGGGACACCTGAGTTTTCCATCCATATGTGATTCTTTTCCAAACGGAGGCACATAATTGTACAGAATGCCTTCAGATACAGTAGTGGACATTTTTCTGGATACTAGACCCTGTTCTAAAAAGCACACACAGCTCTATGAAGGATGATGGATGGACATCAAATACAATATTTTATGTATTTTGTTATAAAGCTCCATCCTCGACCCTATCGAACACACTAGAGATGAAATGTTCTTTCTTTACAATGACAATAACGAGAATTGTATTTAAGAAACTATAAACTAACTGACTGAGAGGGTAGCGATGCCTGTGGTGTGTTTGTGTAACCTTTCAACACACACACACACACACACATACACACAAAAAGGTTTTTATTTGTATTTATTGAGTGCGTGTTCTTGAGGTTAGGATAGCAAGTTTCCTCGACCAAGGTAAAACTGGAATGGAAAGCCGGGTAAAATGGCGGCGAGTCCTGCCTGCCTTATTTTTTTTTAACTGGTTCATGGTGAAAGAAAAAAGAAGGGAAAATGCTGACCTGTGGGCATGTATCTTACAGCATCTACTATAAATAGAAATGTGCCTGGGGAGCTGAGGCCTGGTGCTCTCTCTCTCGCTCTCTCATTTTTTCTCTTTCCCTTTCTCTAACAGAAATCAAACTAGGTAAATGACTTCCCAGCTAAATGTCAGTTTCTGCCCTGGCCTAAAAAAAAAATCTGACCTACAGCCTGTAAGAGCTATATTAGAACCTCGATATTTCCACAGCAGAAATAGAAGCTGTTTTTGCTAAAATAGAAAAGGCTACAACAAACCGAGACAGACTTGTCACCTCCAACCATCAGCACTGGAGTATATACCTTATAGAGCCTTATTACAAATCAACTAATAGATATATATATTCAGTTCTACATGCTAAAGCAAACCCCCCCCCCCCTTTTTTTTTTCCCAATAAGCATTCACTCCAAAATATACGTTCACAGACAGGAATTGTAAAGTGCTGCCATCTCGATGACCAAAAAAGTGGGTGGAGCCTTCCTCAAGAGCCAAAAAGAAGGTTTCTTTAAAAAACCACCAGCTCCATCCATCATTTGCAGACATGTGCTGCCTTAGGTGGAGAATCTGTAGAGCAGGATTAAGTCCACCACCAGTGTTTTTTTTTTTTTTTTTTTTTTTTTTTTTTGCAATATTAATAATCATTTTATGACCACCCTTGTAGCTATCCTGGGATGGAAAGTATCACATTAAATATTACTCCATTTAGAAAGTGACAATGATACTATGTGGCATATCAGAATCTGCTGGGGATCTCTGCTGTGTCCCCATTTTACAGATTGTAAATATGGAGGCAGTACTTTGCTTATATGTTATAATACAACTGTCCTAGAACATCGACTTGGAGATTGTAACCATCTGTTACAGTGATGCAATCCATATAAAAAAAATGCCCCACAGACTAATTCATGGGAATTACGTTTATACATATATGCACATAAACAAAAAAATCCAAAAACCATAATGCAATGATTCATAAATCACGAAAACCCCTATTTTACTCGCAACAGAACATAGAAGACTATATCAAATGTTTAAAGTGAAGAAAGTACCATTTTAAGTAACAAAATGAAGAGATTTTTTTAATTTGATAATCGTAACAAGTCGTAAAAGGTTACAAACGTCTGGGAACTTAGAGGAACAGATGCTTGAGTTTTGGAAGAGGGCTTTTGTGTAAAGATTCTAGCTGCTCGACAGTCCGTTATCTGCCAAATGTTTTTAATTGGAGAAAGATGCAGTACACGCGATTTGTCTTGCTGAAACAGTTTCCTAAAAAACAACTTTGTCTGCTTGGAAGCATGTGTTGCTCTAAAACCTATTGTCAGCATTGATGGTGCCTTCAGATGTAAAAAAAAGAGCACATTCCATCATTACTAAGCACTGAAAACAAGCTGGGTGATCCCACTACTCTTTAGTCTGGAGGACCAACCATTGTCTAACTGGGGGGGGGGGGGGGGGGGGGGGGGGGGGGGGGGGGGGGGGGGAGATAGGATTCGTCCCAGAAAGGATCACGTTTTCATGAATCATTTCTACATTCTGTTATTATATACATTTATACTTCAGTTAACAAACTACCGAAGACTCGCAACCGAATAAAAAGCACTGTATCTAAAACGTTGGTACCATGACTAGATTTACCTTTTAAAGGTCAGCATACCCAAAGCTTCCAGATATATAGTAGGTACAATGTGGAATACAGGCATACAGTGGTTAGGAAATTACCATGTTTCCATTCTGCTTTAAAGGTTCCCAGACAAACCCTTTATATCCACCACAGATAACATGTGAAACATGCAACATGTGAAACAGCCTATGTGACGTCGGAGTACCTCACTTGTTGCAGTGTTTATGGCAAGAAAGTGATCCAAATCTGCCTTTCATAGGCTGCGAAGTGTTTCAACACAACATCAAAGTGCAGACCGCAACTAAAGCGTCTGTCTCAGCCGCTCTGTGTTTGTGGTGCGGTCATAGACGTTCGTGTTGTTTTATTTCTATAGCTCGCAAACTCAGTTGAGGCAAAATGTTCTGGAATGATCTGGAATTATGCAATTTTTCCAGGAAAATATGCAATTCTTCAAAAAATTGCATCTACCAGTATCTACCAGGATAAACTGTTTAGATTATAGAATAGACATTTTATGAAAAATAATCAAAATTATTTTTAAAAAATGAATGAATGAATGAATAGAAATAATATATCTTATTTATCTATCTATCTATATCTATCTATCTATCTATCTATCTATCTATATATATGTAAATTTGATGTGTGTGTGTGTATAATATATATATATATATATATATATATATATATATATATATATATATATATATATATATATATATATATATATATATATATATATATATACACACACACACACATCAAATTTACAATGATCTGTTATTTTATGACTCTATACGCTCCTCATAGCGCTTCCAGTCATCACTGTTTGGGAATTCTGAAACACGTTCACTTTGGCGCTTTGCTCCTGTAGTTGCCGATAGTACACACCTATCCGAGCCTAGCTGCTAAGAGTTCATAAATTATTCGACTGAGGTTGTTAAAAGCCTCCCTCGTGTTCACGGCTTGAGTGCGCTAGTTGAGAACACGGAAAACAGCTTGAGGTCAATGGGCTTGCTGTGTCGAAGTGTTTGCCTGGCAAGCTTCTCTATAAATCTCCACTCTCTCCTGTTGCAGTAATAACAATGCGTTTCTTTGCGAAGCAAACCTGGTTTGAAGGAAACTCGGAGTAAGCCGAAAATAAACACGTCAATAATTATATGAATTCAATACAATGTTTTAATTAGGTCTCGTGCCGCATGACAGAAAGACGACACTAAATGAACTGTCTTTTGGCCTGGATTACTGTGTTGAAAACTCATATCCCGAGGCTCTATGTGCCGCTGGAAAAAAAGAGATATGGGCACAGGCCCAGAGAACGGGTTGGCATTACTGGCTTTCCTCGCGCTGCCATCTGGATGGGCCGTCTCTGCCTTGTACCATCGCACACATACAGAGCACTTCAGATAACTGAAGCGGCTTTGTCCTAGCTGAGAGGATCTCTCCAAATTCCTATATGCTTGTTACTTAATACGCATACATACAGTATGAACACCTAGGGTTGCAAAATTTGTGGAAAATCCCAGATGGGAAAATTTCCATGTGAACTAAAAAGGAATAGATGGTTAGTGGAGTTAATGGGATTAAGATGGGAATTTACAAAATTACAGGTTAGGGGACAACTGGGAGAAAAAAAAAATCTTGCAGGATAATCTTATTTAAACAACCAGATTTAATGCGGTTTCCATTGAATTACGAGCGTGTGGTTCATCAAGTACACGCACACAGCACAATTACTGCAGAACTACTGAAGCCATGAACCCCCCCCTCCCCCACATGCACCGTGCATTCGTCCATTTAGTTAAATCCTGCATTTCAAACATTATTTACATTACAGACACCTCCTTGTGCTGTGTGTATGCTATTGTGTATATCATTTTTTAAAAAGCTGTATTAGTTTTCACACACGTCAGCTTTAGGATTAGAACGATTTGCCAAAATTGCTCACTTATTCCCTAAATTCCTGGTAAGTTTCCAACTTGAAGTATTTCCAAAAATTCCCAGAAGAAGATTGTTATGCCATTTTCCAGAAATATTCCACTTCTTCACAACCCTAGACATGGCCAGTAGCTGGGACTGGAAAATATTTGACTTGGCCTTGCACGGCCTTGACCTAATTACAGTATAATTATGTTATGACCAATTATGTTATGACCTTACTATACCCACCCCTAATAGTAGTGTGAGAGTGCAATGAGGGAATGAAGCAGGCAACCAATGTGACTGCGATTCCCTCTGTAAGAACACAAGTGACCCATTTTATGGCATGACTAAAGCAAGAGCTTCAGGTGAAAATGGGTGCAGCCTCGCAGCATCATCGAGGATGAGATACATTCGTCGGGAAGCGTGGGACGAATCAAAGAAATGACAGAAGCAACACAGTGAAGCCACGTGTAGTGAAGCGGAGAGGTGGTAGCTCAGTGGTTAAGGCATTGGGCATCGGCCGGGAAGGTCGCAGGTTCAAATCCCAGCACTACCAAGCTCCCACTAGTGGGCCCTTATGCAAGGCCCTTAACCATCAGCTGTTCGGTTGTAATTTGCTCTTGATAAAGGCGTCTGCCAGACGCCGTAACTGTAAATGTAGCTTTAAAAAGGTGGGTGGGTGGATGGGCAACTGGACCATGACAATGTTCATTCTCAAATCAGGAGAGGGCACTACTTTCTGCAGGTCACTGCATTATAATTTAAACTGCAATAGGATATGCACACAGACAAAAGGAAAATGGAAAACCGGGATTTCCAGGTAAGGTGAGACACAGAGGATGTTTTTACAGTGTTTAAGGGGACACTTACTATTGACTCAATTGTGCAGCGGCGGGAGAAGCCACAGGATTCTCGTCGAGACTATTTACTATTGCAAATTTTCAATAAAAAAACGAATCCGCTTTCAGAAATTCATTCATTTTATATAAATGACAGGTTTTGTTTTTTTTTAGGAGGGGGAGCTATCCCTTTAATAACTCTTTTATATAGCACTTTTAATTTAATGTGTTTTCTTGGCTACCAATCAACATTTTGAAACATTTGTCGAGATGTATACATTTGCTTGCCATTGAACAAGGTTGGCCATTTGCCACAGTTACTAAACTCTCAATAAAGAGTAAATCGAGAAATTACGTCAAATGTGTTAGTCTGGATTAATAATTATTAATCCAGACTAACACATTATCAATATAACAGTATCTGCTATAAAGCAATACGGAGGCTAACTGGCATCGAATAGACTCAGCTAATTAACATGTACTGTACAACGTCTGTGGTTTACTAATTAGATGGAGAGGAAATCTAGTCGTAGCACCACCAAGATGCCTTCTTGGATCCTTTACATTTCATTTAGATTTATGGAACAGGGCAGACGCCTTTATACAGAGCTATTTACAACTGAGCGGTTGAGGGGTACGGCTCTTGCTGCAGAAGCCAGCAGTGGTAGCAAGGTGATACTGGGATATGAACTCGTGATTCAAAGCTATTAACCCTGTCTGTACTTTAACCGTCCAGATAAGCTCTGGCTTCCCAATAAGAATTAAAGACTATGCTGCAATGCTTGTGGCAAATACAGGCTTCTTCTTCTAACAAAAGGAACAAGCTTGATGGTGCATTAAGCATATCGTGCATATAATGCATAGTAAGACCTCGACTTAAATACGTAATAGATTTAGCACAATGCACAACATCCAAATTATAACGCAATCATTGCGGTGATTAAAAGCTTGGTTTCCACTATTCCTTACTGAGTGATTCCTTACATCACACCCTGTTAGAATACACACGGCTTCTGATTTACAGCGCTGCAAAAACAGGAAATAAATAGTTTTATTCAGAAAGGTCTCGCGAAGGAAACGCTGACCGTACCGAAAATTTGCGTCGGCGCTAAAGGACGCCTGAAACCTCGTGTGTTTCCGAGCAGCAACAGTGTTGAACTTCGCTATCCAGTGGTATTTCACACGTCTCTTCTGATCCCCATCAGCGTCCTGAAAGACCAAACGCTTGGCTGAGGAGTTTGTGCTTTTTCTAAACTCCGCCACTACAGTGTAAACATCCAGTGCTAAACCGGACTTCCAGAGGTAAATATGAATAACAGAGACAAATCGCAAAACATATTGCGACATATTCACTCGAAGGAGCGAACGAAAAGAAGGATCACGACAGGCTTTACACCTTCATAGGAGTTAATAGCAGACGGTAATAGAAGAATTGGGATCCATGTTACAGTACAGCAGGGACCTTAATGACTCATGTGATACAGGCCTGTGGGTGGCTAATTGGGACATTTTCATGCTCGGAGAAAACACTGAACAAAAGCAGCCACCACCTAACGATTACTTCGAAGGTAAACTATAGCGCTCCGGAATCACCCAAGTCCATCGCTGGAAAACCTACGTAAAGCACAAAACACCAAGTCTAATGTTAAGGATTATACATCTCGCTATGTGACACGACATCTGCAGCAGTGCTGAGCCTGTGATGTCTGCTTGTGACACGCATAAATAAAACTACAAGTGTTTTCAATAAACTGGAACAATAGATCCGAAACGAGGATGCAAAAATATGACCCTCGAAAGAACATGTGCTGTCAGGGAGGAGAGCTGTGATCGAAAGCCTCTGATGCAAAGACAAAACACATTGGTGACAAACAAGCCATTATCACACAACTGTTTCACAATTGTTTCAAAGGAATTAATGATAGCCGGGTCGATCTCAGGTTAAGCCTAAAGTCAATAACGAACATTCCACCACTTAGTGTTTCATCAATGCAACAAATAAGATGCATCTAAATAAGCATGAGGACGTCAAAGTTATGACTACTATAAAAATGTACATAAAATACAACATCGGAATATAAAGCATCCCTGGGAAAACACCATAATACACAACTACAAAGGCAACCAAAACAATGTGTCCACCAGTTTTACCAAGCATTGCCAAGGGAATTATAAAAGTGGAGGGGGCGCACAAATACAAATACCAAATAAAATGTATTTACATCCAGATAATGGTGGGGGGGGGGGGTTTGTTTTGGCATACAGTAATAAAAAAATCATGCACACATATACATCAAGTTTAGATTTAACCCTATTATATACAGTAGACAAGTCACCGGTTTTAGAGGAAATACAATGGGAATATTTTATTAGAATAACACATTCAGGTTTGGATTCGTGCACTGTGTAAATTATAATGCATTATGAATCCCCGATACGCATCTCATTTAAATGAAGCCAACAGCTCTTTTGGATACATGTGTTGTATGTTTTATAGCTGGTACTGTATGTCTAAATATATATGTCTTCAATATCTATACTTTACCAACAAGTCAGTCGGAATAGTTTTGCATATTCACAAAAAACTGATAATAAACAGTGTAGTTTGTCTGGGGAAATATATATATATATATATATATATATATATATATATATATATATATATATATATATATATATATATACACATATATATATTTATATACATTTTACAGACTGATAGATGTGTCAAGCAGTGGGCAATGATTGATCTACCACACCCGTGTCTAAAAGCTTTCAAACGTACTGGAACTCATATCGATACCTTGATATTGAAGTATCGAATCGAAAACAATTCGTATCGCTCATCCATACGTCCTGTTATTAGAAATTATCCAGCGACTTATAGTCGTCAACCCTGCAAGCCGAATGCGCATACGAGACTTGACAGTGACGGCAATAATATATTGCCCTAATAATAACAACATTAGTAATACTGAAGCGCATACTGCCCTAATAAATAGTATGCGAAAAGAGTACGCTACTTACGTAGGTATCGCTCACTAAACAATCCGAACAGGAAAATAAACAAATGTACGATAATAATAATCCGGTCCGAGAGCGCAAAGAGCTCTTTCTTTTACATAACGCAAAAGGAATAAGATGGGGACACCGGGGTCGCGGAGAGACACGGAGCTCCCAGCTGAGATGGGCATTAGTAAAAGCACGGGGTGAACAGCAGAGTTTACCCGGTTACGGAGGACGCGCTCCGGTGCTTCCCGTGCGGCGGCTGCGATCCGAGCTTTTCATTCTCTGAACGCGGACATGGTGCGGAGCGGCGGATCTCCGGTGAACGCGCAGGAGCGCAGCTTCCAACCCGCACGGCGCAGCGGCAACTGGCGGCGGCGAGGGGACGCTGCTTACGAACGGGCTCAGACGCGACAGAGCATGCGCACAGCAGACGCCACGCCACACCACATGGCGCCTCACAACACAGTCAGCGTGTAAACAAGTGTGCTTTTGGGCCCCAGGAAATCTCAAATGCTGCCCAATGGACACCAGAATTACTGACCACTACACTCAAACCATGATGTCAGAAATATAATCATTCGTTCAACTTTTCTTTCATTCATTATTTCATTTATTTATTCATTCCATTCTTCATTCAGCACTTTATCTACAGGCAAACCAGGCACAAACAGAACCTAGAAAATGTTTTCATTATTCATTCATTCATTCATTCATTCATTCATCTTCTACCGCTATATCTGATCTTCCCTCGGGTCACGGGGAGTCTGTGCCTATCTCAGGCGTCAATGGGTATTAAGGCAGGATACATCCTGGATGGAATGCCAACCCATCGCAGGGCACACACACACAATCAAACACACACAATCACAGACACATTTATACACTAGGGACAATTTTCCAAGGTGCCAATCAACCTACCGTGCATGTTTTTGGACCGGGGGAAAACCGGAGAAAAACCCCATGAGGCACGGGGAGAACATGCAAACTCCACACACACATGGCCGAGACGGGAATCGAACCCGGACCCTGGTGGTGTGAGGCGAACGTGCTAACCATTAACATTTCCTACCAGAAGTCCAAAATCGTAAATCCCTCATACACAACTGGTCAAAAGTTTGTATTCTTTTCTGCATTGTGCATTAATCTTTAAAAAAAAATGGATGAACCGGTAAAAAAAGGGAAGAAGATGCCAAAGAAAACGAAAGAAAGTTTAGGATAATTTCAAACTAAAACTCGGTACAGTGTGTTTACCTTTATTTTTTAGAGGAATTTGAAATAGATTTATATATATATATTTTTATATTCATTTGTTTGTATTTGCATTTTGATGTAATATGACAATAAAATGTTTGTATTTGCATTTTGATGTAATATGACAATAAAATGGGCTCAGCTGGGTTTAGTTTTCACAGATATTCATTTATGCAATTTCAGCAAGAAAAAAAGCCTTTATTAAAAGGTTGCGTTTATTTTAAGAGGTGAGTCTTGTTTAATAAAGAAAAAGTACTTCTTATCCGATTACTTGATTAAACATCGAAATAATCAGTAGAATTGTTGATTACTAACATAATCAATAGCACCAGCCCTATTTTATTCATTCATTCATTCATGGCAGATTCCCTTAATTCCGCATTTGAGAGCCAAGGGCCTCACTGAAGGGCCCAGCAGTGGCTCATAGACAACTAGGAGTTTGGCTCTCACAGCATTCCAATCAAACATTTACCATTAAAACATCTGAGCTACCACTTTCTTTTACAATACCATTTAAAAGTTCTCCTTCAGTGTTTTTTCCCCATTGTTTTTATTTATTTATTTATTGGTATTATATGGTTATAATGTAGACATTCAAACTATGAAAAAAAACACATATGGAATTATGTAGTAAATAAAAACATGTTAAACAGTCCCAGAACATTCATTCATTCATTCATTCATCTTCTACCGCTATATCTGATCTTCCCTCAGGTCATGGGGAGTCTGTGTCTATCTCAGGCGTCTATGGGAATTAAGGCAGGATACACCCTGGATGGAATGCCAACCCATCGCAGGGCACACACACACTCACATGCACACACACACACTCCCAATCACACACATTCATAC